>NQII01003285.1:132833-155972 GCA_002778355.1 Clitarchus hookeri | reverse complement strand
GCACTCCATCTGGTGAGCGGACCGGCAACTACACCGTTGCAGAGCTGCCAACATTCTAACACCACCACCGCAACCATTTCATGCCATCACTTCATCACCATAACGATTTCATAATGTAACATTTGTATAATTATGTTTTAAAAATAAACTATTTAAATCCTATATCAAGTATTTCTTTTAAAATTCAGAATTTCCTATGTCGTTCGTAGTACCACATGTTTTCCTCGAAAAGATTTACGCGGAAGCTAGGCTTCAGTATCCTATTTGCACACTTGCAGCCTTCTTTGCTATTTGGCGCTTGTATTTGTGTGAAGAGAGTAAAAAAAAAATAGTTTCTCTGATACCGACCGTCCATGATTCGCGGCAAGACACATAAGACGCGTGACAATTCAAATGATCCAATCACGAAAGTAGTTCTGAAATAAAGTGTTTTGGAACACAACTTGTCCTGACATCTTTTAGCGAAAAAAAGGTGCCCATTGTCATCATGTAACACAAAATATTAAAATGTAATGAGAAATATGACACTTTGAGATCGTTAGACAAGTACTGGCATTGCAGACAAGACAGAAGCAAGCAACATCAATTACGTTTATCTCTATATTTGCAACTACCAAAGTCCTGTGTATTAGTACAAACTACAAAATGTACCCAAACTACATACTATCACATACTGGTTGTCAGCGAATGTTTTAGCTAACTGACAACTTCTCAAATTTATAGTCATGTTATTAGGTTACTTAACGTTTTCCTACTGTTTGCAAAACAAAGGTCGTAGCTATCATTTTATTACCGTACACAAGTGAAAAAATGCTTTTTTAATGTTGAAGCTTGTAACGCCTTAAGCAATCAGGAAATGTTTCGAAAAACCGTTACGAGCTACACACGGATACGGGCCTCAAATTTTTAAAGAAGATTGTAATAGAAGGGAACGAAAACAAAAGCATCGGAAAAACAATGTAATCAGAAACAATTATACATAAGAAGAACATTTTGACTGATTGCTATTTTCGAATGCAATGTTTAGACTTCTNATGTAATCAGAAACAATTATACATAAGAAGAACATTTTGACTGATTGCTATTTTCGAATGCAATGTTTAGACTTCTGATGTATTTATTTATCTAGCAGCGTTTATCTGCGTGTGAAGGTGATTAGCTGTTTGACTAGGGCAGTGAGTATTCTGGTGCTGCAATATTGTACCTTTGAGTTTCTCAGCGTAGAAAAGTGCATTATACAATCATGAAGGGAGAGATACGGTACAGTGTTATGGTAAATAATCCTAAGTAAATATTTCCAATATTTTGCATTATTTTTAAATGTATACTAGGTTGCTCATAAAACCCAATAATATAGTCCATTCATGGTTACTTCCAACATTCGTGAAGCCCTGCGGAAGTTCTACTTTCTGGCAATCCCTCCGCCTCACGCAAACATAACTGAACCAAGTCTAGAAAATGACACCAAAGGGACAATGCACCACATTTGTGCGCTCTTAAATTAATAATATTTTTGCATGATAACTACTTCTTACAGGGTGTTACTACCAACGCACCTATTTAGGACACAACCAAACACGTCGTTCATAAAGACCTGCGAAATTGGCGTTATCTTTCGGTAACATGATAGACTTCACTGCCTTATAAACAAGTAATTACAGTTCCTGATTTCATTGGCCGTTGCACTGTAATCAACGCCACGTATCTGCTCAATATCCTTTAAAGAGATTGGCCACCCCACCGCTGAATTTGTATTATTGGTTCAAGAGGTTTCCGAGGCCTGCTAAACATATTTTTGGCCAATGGCTGAAGTTGGTCAAATGCATAATAACTTGGTGTTCAGCCTGTCCTTAAATAATAACGCGAACTTTGCAAGTCTCTAGCCATACGTAGTGTTCAAAGGTTTGGTTCAAAATGTGCAAATATAAAGCGAATAAAAAGTAGATCGTATACACAACTTACCTATAGGCTGTTCACGGTTATTTGAGCTCTTTCAAAATAAACCTTTGAGAAATGTCACTGACACGCTCAGTAAAGTTGGTAACGACGGAGTGGAATTAGTTCCATATATTAAAGTTAAATTCAAAGTGTTAGGTAAACATTTCTGAATAACAAAATTATTTACGACACTTTCTGTTTTTTTAGTACATATAAACGTAAGAATTAGCGAATTTGTAAAATATTTACTTTCCTATTAACTTCAGTGTTTCACTTTGCTGACGCTTGAATAAAGTGCTGAGGCCCACGGCAGTGTTCGTTTCACATATGGCGGAAGAATACCTAATGTACATACAAATAGATCTTAGGCAGGGCTTTCAAAAGTGCTCAGTTTACCGCGAACAGCTTTTATCGCTTGTTTACCATTGTCTACCTGCCTCCACGTAGCACGTGTTGCCGCGAGGTAACCAAGAGCTAGCATAGCTGTGCTACGTAACTCAAATATACGTGACACCAGGTCGACTCCATGTGTAATTATTTCCGCACGCGACATACGGGTGGGTTGCTCCGTCAATCAGCGCGTTCCCGACGCTTCCTGCGATACAGTTGATTGGGTCGAGATCTTACAAGGGCAGAGTAAACACACTGTAGCTTGGTTACAAACTTCACACCCCCTTCAACTTCACATACATACGCACACATTCAAATCATACACATATATGAAATAACATCCACCGTACCACTGGTCTTATAACCAGGCATACTTTTACATGCGTATTTCACGTTATCCAAAACTAGTTAATGCTTCGCAGAAGGATTTTTTTTAAAAATAAAAAACGGCTGCAGTCGTAGTCGTCGGTACTAGAGTATGCTTTCAATGTGATTACGGCAAACGTTCTTCGTGATTTGTAATACAATCAAATCGCTGTTGTATTTTTTCTAAAATATAACAAATACACTTAACTACTACGAAATTAATTTTATTTTTTGTTGTAACACTCAGGTTTATATTTGTCTAGAAAATTTCGTTTAAGCAAGTGTAAATTCACGAACGTTTTGTGTGCTTCTGTGAAAACCGACCGGAGAAATTTCGCAAGTTCATTTGATAAAATGCTAAAAATCTAGGACGTGTTCTTTTCAACAATTTACTCATTAAGGAATCCATTTATTATGGGGATAAGACGCAANTCAGCCTGTCCTTAAATAATAACGCGAACTTTGCAAGTCTCTAGCCATACGTAGTGTTCAAAGGTTTGGTTCAAAAAGTGCAAATATAAAGCGAATAAAAAGTAGATCGTATACACAACTTACCTATAGGTTGTTCACGGTTATTTGAGCTCTTTCAAAATAAACATTTGAAAAATGTCACTGACACGCTCAGTAAAGTTGGTAACGGCGGAGTGGAATTAGTTCCATATATTAAAGTTAAATTCAAAGTGTTAGGTAAACATTTCTGAATAACAAAATTATTTACGACACTTTCTGTTTTTTTAGTACATATAAACGTAAGAATTAGCGAATTTGTGAAATATTTACTTTCCTAATAACTTCAGAGTTTCACTTTGCTGACGCGTGAATAAAGTGCTGAGGCCCACGGCAGTGTTCGTTTCACATATGGCGGAAGAATACCCAATGTTCATACAAATAGATCTTAGGCAGGGCTTTCAAAAGTGCTCAGTTTACCGCGAACAGCTTTTATCGCTTGTTTACCATTGTCTACCTGCCTCCACGTAGCACGTGTTGCCGCGAGGTAACCAAGAGCTAGCATAGCTGTGCTACGTAACTCAAATATACGTGACACCAGGTCGACTCCATGTGTAATTATTTCCGCACGCGACATACGGGTGGGTTGCTCCGTCAATCAGCGCGTTCCCGACGCTTCCTGCGATACAGTTGATTGGGTCGAGATCTTACAAGGGCAGAGTAAACACACTGTAGCTTGGTTACAAACTTCACACCCCCTTCAACTTCACATACATACGCACACATTCAAATCATACACATATATGAAATAACATCCACCGTACCACTGGTCTTATAACCAGGCATACTTTTACATGCGTATTTCACGTTATCCAAAACTAGTTAATGCTTCGCAGAAGGATTTTTTTTAAAAATAAAAAACGGCTGCAGTCGTAGTCGTCGGTACTAGAGTATGCTTTCAATGTGATTACGGCAAACGTTCTTCGTGATTTGTAATACAATCAAATCGCTGTTGTATTTTTTCTAAAATATAACAAATACACTTAACTACTACGAAATTAATTATATTTTTTGTTGTAACACTCAGGTTTATATTTGTCTAGAAAATTTCGTTTAAGCAAGTGTAAATTCACGAACGTTTTGTGTGCTTCTGTGAAAACCGACCGGAGAAATTTCGCAAGTTCATTTGATAAAAGGCTAAAAATCTAGGACGTGTTCTTTTCAACAATTTACTCATTAAGGAATCCATTTATTATGGGGATAAGACGCAANTGCTAAAAATCTAGGACGTGTTCTTTTCAACAATTTACTCATTAAGGAATCCATTTATTATGGGGATAAGACGCAAGGAACAAGGACCAAATCCCGTGGGACCTGCAATAGGATACAATTAGCTACTTGGTGTAAGAACAGTTTATAAAGAAATAGCCGTGAACTAAACAGAAATTTTCAGTCCGGAACTACATATTTAACAAGAAATATAAATTGTTAAACATAAGGAATAAAGATAACCAGGGGCTTTATGTACCTACTGTGAAAATTGAGTCAAGGAGGAAATATGCCATATTAATTACACATACAAGTGGAAAAAATTGACACAAATTAGTTATAATTAGGGGCAGTGATATTTCGCGAAAAGATTTAGAGACAAGATACAGTTCAAAGCACTATAGGGACGTCCAGATTCTTTGATTAGCTAAAAAATGTTCTGGCCCGTGTTAATCGTTTGCGCACGAATCACGAAAGTTCAGTGTCGGAGTTACTTAGCCCTGATTGGCTTGGTCAAAGACGGACACGGCACCAGCAGCCAATGGAGGTATAACAACAGCTGAGGTATGTATATAGCATTGAAGTCTACTGTGTGCTCCGATTTTTACGCGAAAAGTCACTGGCCCTAGTTATAAGAGACAGTAGAAATGGGAGAAACTCTTTTGTGCCAACGTATTTTAAGATTAAAAAAAAACTGTTGCTTCTTGCTGAGCTTGTTATTAGATTATGTATTTTTGTCACGGCTGAACTGCNTTTAAGATTAAAAAAAAACTGTTGCTTCTTGCTGAGCTTGTTATTAGATTATGTATTTTTGTCACGGCTGAACTGCTCGCAGAATAATCTTCTTACATTCGTTGTTAGAGCACAAGAGATATGACTGGCTCAGCGAGAAGGGGGGATATTTTNCCGCAGAATAATCTTCTTACATTCGTTGTTAGAGCACAAGAGATATGACTGGCTCAGCGAGAAGGGGGGATATTTTCACATAGAGAAGACAACCAACGACAAAAGAAAACGACGCAGAATTACACACAAGTGCATTGAAAGCTGAACATCACTTAAATGTTTCTTGCAATAATTAACTGTCAATATAGTCCATTCACGGATGCTTACAACTTTTTGAACCGCTGCTAAAGTTATACTTCCAGGATGTTCCTCGCTTCATGCAAATAAGAAACTCTTAGAAAATCAAAGCTTAGAAAATTATAGNCCGCTGCTAAAGTTATACTTCCAGGATGTTCCTCGCTTCATGCAAATAAGAAACTCTTAGAAAATCAAAGCTTAGAAAATTATAGCAGAAGGCCAACGCACCGCATTCTTGCGCACTCGGTGAGTGAAGAGATTTGGGTTGCTCTTGAGCGAGGTCTTGATAGCCGATGCGGGTGATTGAGGCGAGCATGGAGCAGCGCTGGAATGAAAGGGCGGGGGAAACGGGAGATCCCCGAGAAATAGTCCAGCATGAGTCCCACTTGCCGGGGATTGAACCCGGTTCGCCTTGGTGGGAGGCGAGCAGGCTAACCACTACACCATCGCGACCCCTGCGCACTAAGTGTAATAATATTTTGCATAAGAACTATTTCTTACTAAGCATTTCGAAAACACATATATTCACTGTTTTGATTCGTAGTAGTTATAAATAAAATATTTTCAATTTAATATAAAATATCGGCCTATGCAAAAGTTTAACTCAACCAAAAATAAGGTACTTTAAGGTTAACAGAAGTATAAAACGTTTGTGATACATGCCATATTTGGGAAACAACCATAAACGTCATAATTGACTATAGTGATTATACCACAAGAAAGTGCCTATTGATATATACTAGGTTTTAATGCCACCGTCTCTCTNCATAATTGACTATAGTGATTATACCACAAGAAAGTGCCTATTGATATATACTAGGTTTTAATGCCACCGTCTCTCTGGAGGTATTTTATATGTCCGAGCTTTAGAAGTACTCTCATCACATGCATCATCGCCTCAATGCGTAAGACACTGAACTTTTGTGCAGACATCATCTCGTCGGTTGCCTCTTGAGATTATCAGCGGCGACATTATCATTTTACTGTGTAAAAAAATTAAAAGGTGTACTGTATTACGTGCGTAAGATAAGTTAAGTAGCCTGGCCGGAATTTTGTAGCTACAAATTGTACTAAAATTACATGTCTTAGCCATTTTTAACTTTAAAAAATTTACATTAGAAACATAAATAGAAAGCGTAAACTACCTTTCGGATGTGAAAACGTTTTTAATTACTATTCTTAAGCAGACACCGCTCAAAAACATGGAACAGTTTTTAAATGACAGCAATACGACTGAAGCTCTGCTCGCTGCTTGGGGGCCTGGCCAGACGGCGCCCGTAAGGAAATAACATAAATTAATTTTGAGATGACTGGATGTGTGATATTTCTTACATGTATTCAGAGTGATATACTGTATAAAACTTTCCAGAACACAGGGAAGAATTTTTTTTATTTTTCTATTTCAGATATGGAGTGTTTAAGTAGTGGTTAGTCAAATGCTACAACACCAAAAAGAAAACATTGTTGTGTTCCTCCTGTGTACACACTATTATTACATCATAAATCGATAAACTCCCGTGGGTAACACACTTTTGTTGGTAAACATCATGGCACCTCTTAAGTTCCTAACTACGAGAAGCTCTTGCCAAGAGCCTACAGGATGACTATTTTTTTTTAACCTGCTCAGCCCAGAATTAATTTTCGAGCTCAAGTGTTGCAGTAGCTAAATATTTTTGTGTACGCTGTACTTTTGTCTAACGTGGTTCTCGCAACCAGTGACAACATGTTGCGTGTTAGTAGATGCCATCATTAACCATTCGAAGCTAGAGAGGAGCGGAAACTTCAACAAATCGAACTTCTCACAAGTAAAGACACTTAAAACAATGGCCACTGAGTCCTTCTATGTACATATAATATATAACAATCACCTCTTTGCCCCAATTATCCCTAGGCTTTACTGAGGTGTGCCATTCTCATATTCTTGTTCGCCTTTTGTGGTTTCCATAGTCACAGGACACCTTGTACCAGTTATGAACGGCCTGACCTTCAGGGACGCATGTCCGCTTCTACTACTAGGCTATTCTCCTTGGTCATCTCGGCTTGGCTGTTCTTTTTTAAGGGGAGATAATATCCACTACCATAGCGAATATTTAAACCACTGCCAGCACGAGTCCATCCTGAATGTGACCCCCGGGCACCGGGTGAGTCGGTTGGATACTGACCCCAACCCATTTCTTCTGGGCAGTGCTCCCGACCCCACCAGCTGAGGGAACCTCTGAAGTGGTTAGGTCAGCCCGTGCTACCCCTTAATTTTACTCTTGGGTTCTCCATATCGTGTGGGCTACCTGAATACCCCACGAAATAATGGTCCATTACCATTAATTGAATTTCTTCACTTCAGCATCAGCTTACTCTCAGTTAGTAGAGCTGGCAATAGCTCCGACACTTCTCAGATCGGCTGCCTCTATTTGATATCCCCTAGGCGCCGGCTAGACTCGAAAGAGCAGGCAGAGGGAGCAAGTTTCCCTTTCTGTCAGCAAGTCTCCCACCAGGCCTTAAGCACCCCGACGAAATCTGACAGGAGCAGGGCCGGGCTAGGGATGGGCTTCCCGTGGTCAACACAATCCCACCAGGCACAACAGGCCGGTGATTATATTATAAAATTATTCAGTTTCATCTGCGAAGAGGAATTGCAGAAGAATTGTACACAATATACTTGTTACTACAACAAAGTATTCATAAAGTCAGCAATTTCAAGGCACAAGTAAATACATTTGACGAAATTCTTAGCTATTTTTTTTATTAGAGATCCACAAGTTTTGTGAATTAATTAGGCAGCAGATTATAATTCACATGCCTCTTTATATTCGTGCACGTTTGTTTGCTCATAATCTGCCGGCACATTAAGATGTCTTTTACTTGACTGTTCGTGACTTCGGCAACTTAATGATCTTATCTATTGCTGGCTCACAGATACACAGGAAATGTTAAAATAACTTCGGTCCAATCTTTACCATTTCACAAAAAAAACAAGTGCTTGAATGCTACCTTGTCATAGTATGAATTAGGAACATTTGCCCTCCCGTGTGACACTGTGGGGTGGGTGTTACGCATAAATGCTGGAAGAAAATTAGGTAACTCCAACTTACTGTAATTTAAACTAGCGAAACATTTAAACTGACAAATGTGCAAAAACTCTTATGAGTACTTATAAAACTTGTCGAGATGTCACATTTCAAAATATACCAATAATCTAATTTTTAGAAATTCGTTTTCAACACCTATGAAATCCTATTTAAAATACTCGTGACTAACGGTTGTAAAGAGGAAAGATAATAAAAAATTAAAAACAATCTGAATCGTCATAATGCACGCATTGATCAAATTATTTGCTTTTATATAAATACGTTTCGAGTAGCTACTAAAGTAAAGTGTTAAATATTGTTATGAAAAGTGTAATCTATTAGAATTTGGTTCTGGAAATATTCCCTGAGGTTACGTAAAATTAAAATACAGTAAACAATTTTGTCACTTTCATCTTAAAACCCAAAACATTAGTCGAAAATGAAAAATGAACGAAATTTATAAAACTATTTTTAATTCATGCTGCGGAACTAATTTACTATTTGATTATTTGTTTCATAAGCGACATGATTATAAGCTACTTGAAAATTATAAAGAAAAAAGACAAGCGCAGTTTTATTTATAGAGACATTCTGTTAGACCGTATTCAAATCATAGTATTGTAGCTGTTATTTCCCCTGCTTTGAGAAAATCTTCACTTAACATTTAGATTCGCTAATAATTACCATTGTATTATTTTAAAACGCAAACGTAAAAAATGCGTAGTAGAGGTATTTATTTGAGTGATCAGAAATTAAGTTTTACAATTAGTTTTATTTGAATGAAAATTTTATTTCCTAACTTTCTATTTTCCCCGTATCGTTATCTATTAACGTTTTTGCGAGGAATCATTTCTTGTCATTTGCAAGAACTTACTTCAGTTTTATGAAAATCAAACTCCTGCGTAATGAAAAACGGACTGCTTTGAACAAACACACAACTTTAGAACTTAAAGTAAAAAATAGAATAACATAAAAATGATTATAAAATAAAATAAAAGTGATTAGTTCCATAACGAACTTAATACACCATTTGATAAAGAAAAAGTATTTTTTTCAAATATGACAATTTTCCTTACATTTAGTGTAAAAACATTTCCCTGTGCGATCTCCCATTAGCATTGTTANTTTTTTCAAATATGACAATTTTCCTTACATTTAGTGTAAAAACATTTCCCTGTGCGATCTCCCATTAGCATTGTTAAGGTGACAAACGGCTTTATTTTCAGCAAAAACAGTTGTATTGGTCAGTTAGTTATGTGATTTAAAGTAAATATTAAACACATGTTCTATATAGCCTATTATTGCACATTTACTGGAAAATTTCACTTTTCCTGACCAAGGTGTAATATATATGTAATATAAGACACATTTAATATATATATTTTAAAGTAATACAGGATTTTTTTTTAAAACTTGCGAGTGTTTTGAAGAAAGGAGTGTAAAATCACCAACGTAATTGTTTGAACGTGTGATATTTTTTCAGATCTGTAGACTATTACCGAGCCAAAGTTGGGTACATGAGCAGGAGACAAAAATGGTTCGGTCTCGTCTTCAGTTTATGTTCATCGACTGCAACACCGACGCAAGGCCCTTCTTGAAATGCGTGCCGACACCGCCTTCTAGCGGCAGTAGTCGACAATGCAATGTCGACCTTCGTAGGTAGGTCAGACATTCCGTGAGCTGCCTCCGCAATTCGATCAAACTTTCTCCATTGACTATGGATAGAACTGTCGAAAGAATAAAAACGAATAAATAAAGCAAACGCAAATTAGAAAACCATTTAATTAATCTACAGTCATTTGGGGTAGCTTTGTTCCAATTAAGGGTAACATTGCACCACACATTTTTATTTATAACGGAAGATTTGCAGCCCCGCCATAGTGTATATTTCACTGATAACTATTTTATTTACAAGGAACATGGTAATGAGAAGGAATTCTTGGAGCCTACATTTAAAATTAATTAAGCAGGTGGTACACAGTTTCCCTGATGATACAAATTTATCCCAAATGACTGTACACAAAAATCCGCTTTTTGTTGTTACTCCAGTATGAAATATTTTCTCCTTTTGCCTGTAGTTCTCCAGTATTCTATTTTGAAATCAACATGTTATTAAACGGGATATGTCTAATGACATTCTGAAATACTACTCAGTCGCCCTATTGCCATTAACCTTCAATAATACTACCCTATAGGCTGTTCGTGATAAACTGAGCAAATTTAAAAGCCCGGTTTAAGATATACTTATATGTACATAGCTTTTTTTCCTCCAAATTAATAATTAACATTGCAATGGGCCTCGTCCATTATTCACGAGTCAGTCAAGTGGAACTTTGAAATTATGAGAAAAGTAAATATTTTGAGAAATTTTCTCATTATTGCATATATATGCATTAAAAACACAAAACAAAATAAATCATTCAAATGTTCGCAATCGTTAAGACATGGAAACAGTTTCTCTTTGTTGCTACCAACTTTACTGGGCATATGCCAGTCAGTGAGTCGGCTAAAACACATTTAGACAGAGGCAGTGACTTTTTTCAAAGGTTATTTTCAAAAGTGTTTAACTAACTGTGAACAGCCTATAATTCCGTGCCACGTAGTGAGCAAAGTAATTCTAAGAATAAAGTTTCGCTTAAATGACACGTTTGTGATGCATTTTATTTCTTAGTTGGGAGAACTGTGTAATACAATAAGCCTCATACCCGATTTATAATTATTATTTTATTTTTACTTAAGGCTATTCTTTGTTTGTTGGGAAAGTTACACAAGATAATGACACCTCTTTGAGAGCGATCTGGACGGCACAAATGGTGTCTAAGTGAGGTTAAAAAGGAGCAGTAACGGAATACGATTGTGGGGAAACGGGAGCACCCCATGAACATCTACCGGTTATAGGCAACGTCTGCCATGTTACCCACATGCCAAAGATAGTAACCTCTCTGAGAATCAAACCCGGCCCGCCATTGTTGGAAACAATGCAACCTTGACCACCGCGTTCGTGTAAAGGTGCGATATCTACCGACAGGAGTATGAACGTATATCTCAAGTGATCCCTTTGTTGATTAATGACGGCAGAAACAGAAGTGAACTAAACAGTACGACTCTTACAGTGCACTTGTAGGTTTTACGTCTTATTTTGTATCTTAAACAGGAAACTACTATTTGAGGTAAGATAAATTCTTAACGTATAATCATCTCCTTCCATTAACAGCATTGCTTATATTTACAATCCTAATCACGAAATAAAATACCAACGTAGTACTTACATATCGTGTTCACTGAACAAATTCGTAAATGTAGTGGAATTCCTTGATTAATATAACATAATATAACATTTTCGTTTCGTGGGATTTACTGTTACCATAAAAATTGCGTTCAACACGACCGCAAGACCCACGCTATAGTCGACAAAATGTGTAAATACGACTTACACGTATAAATAAGATGATACTAATATATCTAATAAGCCTACTTTCCTCTACTTGGGTGAAAATCACTTTAATGAAGTTCTTAAAAGCTAAGATGATAGGTACGCCTATGCGTATTTTTGACAGCAATATCATTATATAAGAAACCAGAAACGTAAACGACAATAGGGAGACAATTACAAACTAATACACACGTGCTATACCCAGGACTCTAACCCAGAAAACCTCGTACCATAAGCTGGCGTGCACTCAACTGCATTGCGAAGACAGAATTTGGATCATCAACTTAGGATGTAATCAGTCTAATGTTTTAGGGTTTACTAACCTGAAATATTTACAGGACCGTCATTTGAAAAATAAATGCCTGAGTCACTTAAGACACATACGTTTAAATGGCCTATCATAATGCTGCTTGTATGAAGAATTTTATTGAAATCAGTTGATTGGTCCCTGATATATGGTATAATATATATTCTTATTTGTGCTCTCTCACAAAATTGCCCAAAAAGAGGTTTGCATACAATGTTTCTAATAGATACTGCCTTAGGTAAAAAAAAAGTTTCAATTTGGTTAAATTGTTTAATAGCTACGACAAACTTATCAAAATATTTATATGGCCGCCATTTTGAAAACTAATATCTGAACCCACTTATACCATGTAAGTTTATATGATATTCTGTAGCACTACTGGTGTAAAAAAAATTGGTATAAATTAGTTGAGTTGATCCGAAAGTATGGCAAAATGTTCAGTTTTCTCACCTGGCACTATTTTGCAAAAATACCTTAAAAAGAGAGTCTTTATATACATAATTGATGCTTTTAATAAATGCTATTAGTGTAGACAGTTTGGTCGATTTTTTAAAAATTGTTTAACAGATGTAACATACTAACTTAAATTATGTATTTTAACTCTATTAAAAAAATAGTCCTGTCGTGCCTAAGACATGGCATTTTACATACCAAACTGTAGTATTACCTGCGTGTAAAGTTTGATGGGAGTCGGTTGATGGTCCTCGACATATGGCATTAAACCTCTACTTTTAATGTGACGATCTTCATAAATGGAGGACAAAACAGTTATGTATTAGCACATTCGTTGATTGCCATAGATACTGCAAATATACAAAGTTAATTAAAAATCTGTTACATAGTTTCATAGATACAACACACTAAGCTAAAGTCTTTTTTACAGCCACTATTCTGAAAATAAGTTTCTTGCACCCTAAAGCATTAAAATTAATACGTACTACCACAGTACAATTTCTCCGCCAAATTTGGTAGGAAGCGGTTGATTGTATCCCAAGATGTGACATAAAAATTGAATTTTTTTTTCGTGTGGTGCTCTCTTACAAGATTGAAGAGAAAAGAGGCTTTGTGTAAACACATTTGATAGTTGATATATATATATATTACGGTCAGCATGCAATGTTAAGTTAGAACTGATTACATGGTTTTGAAGATATATATATATATATATATATATATAAGTATGATACACAGCCGGAGCCATGCTCTTATTTGTTAACGGGGCGCTCTTATCCATTACGGCCATTTCGCACCCTGGCTCCCAGTAGGCGGGGAAATTGAATCAAGCCCTCTCAACGCAGACATGACCAGCGCTTACCGAAATTGACCAAATCCGTAGCTCCGACCTGTTCATCAGGCCGCACCGAGCGTAGCCCCGATTTGATTTACCAGATCGCACCGAGCATGTCCTACCACAAGGCCTGAGATCCTAGAACTCAGTTTACCAAGCGTGTGGTCTGGCCGGAGCACTACCCACACCCCTGACGTCATCTCGGGGACGCCCCCGGAGCAGTGCCCAGCTCACCGCCCGGCTCCTCAATAAGAGGGGGGATCTCTCCGAGCCTCCTCCAGCATGCGGAGTCAACCACTGCCAGCACGAGTCCAACCTCACCTGATCCGTACACCAGAGAAAATCTCCGGATGGGCCAACCAGATCATCCCATGCTACATCTTATTTTCCATGGCACTCATAGGTTTTCCTATGCCTGACCGCCAGGGCCCCACCCATGGACAGGGAGACGCGGAGAATCTCTGAAAATTGGTGGGTACCATCATACTAGTCCGGTTTTATACCCTGGTTTTTCGTCACTGAAAGCCGTGCTCACCACGCCGCCCATAAGGCTGGGCCCCGCTGACGTTAGACACGCATCCTTTACCATACATAGCATTTCTTCACAGGGAAATTCCTGTTTTGGGCCCCAGTGGCCAAAATGCCAAGAGGTACAACACCCTGCCAAGTGGTCGGGCCTTGGTACTAGCTATCGGCCCAAGCCACCACGGAAGATACCCCTATACAGCCGCTAGGAAGCTGATTCCCATAGGGTACGGGTGGCAGAGCCCAATTAGTTTAAACAGGGGTGGCGCAAGAAGCCTTGGGTTGCCATGGATGTTGAGAGACTATAAGAGACGCATCACCAATCCTTTCCGGAAATCAGTATGAAGACTGGACTCGATTACTATAGCATAGTACTGCCACGCCGCCTCAAGTGCCCGGCTTTATTCCTCCCACAGGAGTGACCGTATGATCTTCCCTCCCAAACTTAAGTAAAATAGCAATGTACCCGCCATTTTGAAAATTAATGTCTGGCCTACTGAACACATGCTGGTTTTCATCACCTGCCGTAGTACTACTTGTTTGCCGAATTTGGTAGGAACCGGTCAATTGTTTCCCGAGTTATGAATACATTTATTTGTTCGTGTGGTGCTATCTTACAAAATGGCGGACAAAAGAGGGTTTGTCTAGACGTATTTGATATTTATAATATTTACTGCCAACATACAATATTAAGTTGGAATTCATTACATGATATCGACTAAATATCTTACTAATCTAAAATAGCTATCTGGCCGCCATTTCGAAAATAAGTGTCTGATATATTAAAAAATACCAATTTTTATCACCTACCGCAGTACTACTTGTATGTCAAATTTGATAGTAATCTGTCAGTTGTTTGCCCAGATATGACATATAAACTCACTTAATTATTTGAAGTGCTATCTTAGAAAATTGTGAACAAAAGTGGTTATGCGTTAGTACATTTATATGATAATTGTAATATATAATTTCAGCATACACAATTTTATTTAAATTGGTTTAATGGTAGGGTATATATACCAAATAAATCTAAAATATTTCTATAGTTGGTATTTTGAAAAAAAGTGCCCAATTAATTTGAATCGCACAAACTTATTTGGCCGTCAATAGTATTATACCAATGTGCCAAATTGGGCGAAAATTGGTAGAATGGTTATCCGAGTTATGTCATAAAAGATTTTTTATGTGGTGCTATCTTCCAAAATGGAGGACTAATAATAATATCCAAGTCTAATTTACAATGTTTACATTATGCACTTTCAACATAAACATTTGGTTTAAATCGGTTGAATGGTCCCCGAAATATGAAATATCACACGAAATCTTAAAATGGTCGCCATCTTGAAAGTAAGCGAAATATGTCCTTACTTAGTACACCGTTTGTGTACTGGGTTTGATGAAATTCAGTTAATTCATTTAAAAATGGAAAAATGTAAGGGTGGAGGGTAACACGCACAGGCACATACAGATACACACACAGACACGAAAGTGATCTCAAAAACATTTCTTTCCTTCGGAAAGTAAGCTAAAAAACATGGGTACTATAATTTTGACCGGGGTAGCCTACTTAAAGATAACAATGTGAGTACCGATTTGTGAGAAACAAGGAAATATGCCCGAAGAACAGCTGGTGGAGGAGTCTTACTATCTGATGGAAGCAGAAGATAGCTCTTGATCGTAAAGGATGGAATGAACAAAATCTATAAGCTAGATAATATGTTATGAATTTTTATCAGCATTGAAAACATGATTCAGTGAATGAGGTGAGAATCATGGTCACATTAAACATTCACCTCTGTTAGTAATACACTGCAAATGTTTCTCGGGTAAGTTACTACAGTAAAATATCATCCAGAACGTAGTATAAGTAAACATTCTTAGAAACAGAAAATTTAAATCCACTTTAAGAAACAATTGTTCGGTAGCGGCTGCAGTGGAAAGTGATCAGGAAGTTACAACATCCACGATAGTGCAATTTTTCTTCACCACTTAAAAATTGTTAGCCATCCTGTAGGCTCTTAGAGAAAATTTCTCGTCGTAAGGAACTTAAGGGATACCATTTTATTTACCAACAAATATGTGTTACTCATGAGGATTTATCGATTGTTATGACTTAATAATGTGTACATAAAAGGAACACAAAACCTTTCCTCAGTGCAACTCTCACAGAGGAATCGTTCTCGAGAATACATGCCAAGTTTGTCTGCCAGGTATGTAACCTAAAAAAAAAGAGTTTATATTAACCGCCAAATGTTTGCGAATAGCAGATATCAAATCGGGTTAACCCTATTCACGAATTCGTTGTTTCATCTGACCCTTTTTTCAGACATTTTTCAAATCTAAATTAAAATTCCCGATTTTCAAGGGCGATTCTGTCCCTTGTAATACACGTTACGTCACAGGTCGTAACGTCACATTTGATTACCAATTATAATATAAATTTTTTGTCGTTTTATTAATTAGTTTGTGAATGCCTAACCATTTCAGTTGCATACTGTACGGGAATTTAAACATGGTATTTCTTATTAAGTATTTGTAAACTGGGTTCAGAGAGAAAGAGAGAGTGAGAGAGAGAGGGGGGGGGGAGAGAGGTAATGAATTCATTAACGGTTTATTCTGTACACAAAAAATAAGGATAGAAAAGTTATAAGAATTCTTTACATTGTTGGTACTGCTAGATGCTTTTTGTAACCTCGGTGAACACGTGTGATGGTTAATATACTTTGACAAATAATTAGCAAGTGGCGGAGAAACCATTTCATTGACAAAGTTACGGCAACAGCAGAACTGCTCTTTCGAGACTGATGCGTCAACGCAGAATCAGCGTTAGAATCTGCACTCCAAGTTTGCAACGATTTGCTTTGAGTCACTCGTAAGAAACAAATAAACATTTTCTCTCTCTTTATTCTCAGAGCTCGCTGTAAACATGCTGAAGAAGAAATCAAACTGCGTATAACTGGGCGCAGAAGATATACATATGCAGTATGCTCTACCATTTTAAAACACACCACGACCATTTCACTGTTATTACACTGTTACTTCAGTGCTAGTAAAATATTTGTTAATTATTTTTGAAAACTTATTTTTAGTGTTTTAATTCAGTAAAAGAATTGCTGGTAACATTTAAAATGCCTCATTGCATTTTTGTAGTTAATTCATGTGGTAAATAACGCTGTTATAAAACATTTGAGCAATGTAACGTTTATTCAAAAATTAATTGAGTTCTTTGAGTCAGCATTTATTTTTAACATAACTCATTTTATTAAATATTTTGTATTTGTGGATTGAATTATTTATCAGAGCGCGTATAGGAAGTTATTTACGTATTTCAGTTTACTTAACCATTGTTTGTCAATATTTTACAGTTTACATATTTTTCTCGTCACTTTGATTTCAATTCAGTATTTGTCTGTGTTGTGAAAGTTGCGTTTGTAATCGAGTGTCGCCTGCAGACCAGTGTTTCATGAGAGATTGTTTCTTTAGCGACCGGGCGCGCAGTGCTGCGTTGCGAATTCCTCAGCTTGTCGCCTCCTTGTAGCGCATTTCGCGCTTGCTTTGCCGCAGTTGCATTCCGTTGCAGTTTCCAGGGCGTGATCAGGCAGCCAGCGCGTGACTTCATACAGAAAATGCTCTTCTGTTCGCATGATCGTTTCCCCCACCTCTGTGTGTTTAAACTAATTCGTGCAGTGTTTTTTTAAAGTTTTGTAAATAGAAAGTAATTGCCTGGAATTG
Organism: Clitarchus hookeri; assembly: GCA_002778355.1. Classification (NCBI taxonomy): domain Eukaryota; kingdom Metazoa; phylum Arthropoda; class Insecta; order Phasmatodea; family Phasmatidae; genus Clitarchus; species Clitarchus hookeri. Next base: position 138,129 of record NQII01003285.1, on the reverse strand, counting down.
GAAAAGAAAATCCATAAGTCCCAGTACTTAACTGTAGGTGTGTATGAATATTTTATATGCCGTAAACAATACCCATTCTGCCTTTACTATCGGTTTTGACAACAAATTAATGTTACGTAAACTGTTTTGGTACGAATATACAACTGAAAGAAATAGTAGGTACAGTGATAGAGTACTCGATTATAGAACAACGATTTATTCGTTTCGAGGAATAACCGGATATTAATATATTTTTTACTTTTACTCTAGTAGTTTTAATTCTACTTCAACATACGTGTCGTTTATATAACCCGTAACAAAGTAAACGACGTCTAGTCCACATCCGAATGGCGATGTTCAATATCGATGTCTGCAGCGATATATCACGGTGGTTCGTACACACCGAGATCTGGAGTGAATTATATTATTTCAAACCATAAAATACTCACAAAGTAATTGTTTCTAACAAAATCATACCAGAATAAACCATGGTACCTTATATTCCTCAGTTTATGGATATCACTTTATTTTATGCCTGTTATGAACATGAGTTTAATAACGTCTACTAAACAAACAGAGGATACAACATACTGTATTTGACTTTACACACAACCGCTACCTGCAGTTTTCGTTTCCGTTCCCTAGTTTTAATTTTTTCTCCCGTTTCACGTTTGCAAGCTGCTGTCTACTTACCTTATTACGTGTAATCGGTTTGAAAATGCACGTGAGTTGATTGTACGAGAAGATATTTGTTTTTAAATAGTGGATAAATGCAAGACTTTTCAGTGATAAACTGAGTTTGTTTAGGCCAAAGTACATAAGAAACGAAACGTAAAATAACTAGAGCCTGATGGAGGAGCTAACTAGTAGGTGTAGTAAACGCTTTTGAAAGTCAACGAGTAAGAAATTAAAACGAATTACATAGTAAAGATTTATTTAACAAATATTATAATTGTTTTAAATACATTATCACGAAGTAGAACATTACTGATTTCATACGTATTTGGTGTACAAAGGGGCCACGGTGGTATCGTGGTTAGACTATTTGCCTCCAACCTAGGCGAACCAGGTTCGATTCACGGAGGGGTCACACCCGGATTTTCGCATGCGGGAATCGTTCCGGACAATGTAGCTAGTCGAAGTTTTTTTTTCGGGGATCTCCCGTTTCACCCGCCCACGCATTCCGGCGCTGATCCATACTCACCTAGCTTCACCCTCATCGGCTCTCAAGACCTCGATGTTAAGAGCCGCCAAAATCTTTTCACTCACTCACTCACTCACTCGAGAGCCGATGAGGGTGAAGCGAGGTAAGTATGGAGAAGCGCCGATATGCAAGGGCGGGGTGAAACGGAAGATACCCGAGAAAGCCCGCCGACCAGCGGCATCCTCCGGCACGATTCACTAAAGTCGACATTTTAACAATTTGTACGGTGAACAATAAATAGTTTGTGCACATGAAAACATTTTCTTATCATGGATTCAAGAAACGATTGGTGGTCCGGCAAAATGTACATCATATCAAAATGGTCCTCGAAAACACAAGGTTTCAGAACGCCTGATATAGTTCATCGCAGTGTTGGTTTCTACACGTGTGGGAACGATATAGGCTATTCTCGGTGAAGCGAGCACTTTTAAAAGCCCTCTCATTTGGAATAACAATCAATAGATATATTATATTTTATCTTTCGACTTTAACTTCTGATTTTGCGGTGGAATATATATACAGTGTGTATAACTTACATGACAATATTTATTTAAAAAAAGTGGTTAACGGATAAAAAAATGGCTGTAAGTAAAAAGTAACTAAGACGTGAAAAATGCTCACTTTATAGTGAACAGCCTATACATGATATGTGGGGCGGGCGACGACCAGTCTGTCCGGCGGAGAGTAAGAGCGGGCGGTAGGCGCGGTTTTTTTAAGATTCCCGGCCACTCGTCGTTCCCTTCCTGCTTGGCGGGCTTCCTGGCCGACGTCTGGTGGGCAGGGCGGAACTCTGACGTCCTCTCCACCACTTACACTTGTACCCCGGACCGCTCCACCAATTGGCCGGCCGAGCGGGTATATAACCCCTCGCCTGGGCCACGTACCTCAGCAAGTTCCTCCCAGTCTTCGTCCGGAGAAGCACGTGGACCAACCCTCTCTCCGCCGACATGTACAAGCAGGCGAGTCTTGCCCCTGCGGTATAGGCCGCACAATATATATAAGTGTAGGACGAGTGAGTGAAAAGAGTTGGGCGGCTCTTAACATCGAGGCCTTGAGAGCCGATGAGGGCGAAGTGAGATGAGTATGGTGCAGCGCCGGAATGAAGGGGTGGGGGGAACGGTATGTTCCCGAGAAAACAGGCCGACCAGCGGCATCCCCAGGCACGATTCCCACTTGCGAAAATCCAGGAGTGACCCGGCCGGGGATTGAACCAGGTTCGCCTTGGTGGGAGGCGAGCAGTATATAACTGCTCAGCCACCGCGGAAAAATCTAAAAGGGTAGAGCTTAAATATTATTGTATTATATGGGGTAGTCCCACAATGCCGTGAATTTATAAACAGTATAAAATCTAGAACTGAATTTTAACTACAGGTTGTTCACGATTATCTGAGCACATTTGAAATCAACCTTTGGAAAATTGTCACTGCCCATACCTGCATATATTTTAATTGATAAACTGACTTTCATGCGCCCAGTAAAGTTGGTGATGATGGAGAGAAAGCAGTTTTACATCTTTGCGCTAAAACAAAAACATTTAGGTAAACATTTCTGAAAACGGAAATTATTTATTTTTCGTTTTGTCTTTTTAATGCACATAAGTGTGAGAATTAGCAAATTCATAAAATAATTACTTTGTAATAATTTCAGATTTTTACTTGACCGATGCATGAATAAAGTGATCAGGTCCATGGCAACGTTAATTTCACACATGGTGGAAATAAACACAATGTGCATGCAAGTATATTTTAAGCAGGGTTTTCAAAAGTGCTCAGTTTACCACAAACAGCCTTTACTTAAATTATTTATATTGGGTTTGTTTTATTGCATGCTATCTGATCTACCCGGTGACGCCCAAGTATCATTATGCTAGAAGGGAAAAATAGATTCTTAAGGGAGGATCTTTTGGGCCTAATTGGGGGACTGGAGCCCATTTTGGCCTACACAGTATTGAAAGGTGGGCACTGAAGGTTATCCCTGCCAAATTTGCTCCACAGTCGTCTAATGGTGTAGAAATGTATAGAGTACATACACGTGTACACACTTTGACATATATAAGCACTTAAAATAAAACAAACCATAACATTCAGCAATAATTCATACAAATTCATAATTTTCGTATATAAAACGTTTTAAGCGTTTATTTAATAACGTATAGAAACTATAAATTCAGTACGTATACAAAAATTAACGGTTTTAAATATATATAATTTTATCACATAAACACTATGATTACAACGATAAAGTAAAACCCCTTTTCAGTTTTAACCGGATTTCAGGTTCTTGAGAGCCTTTGTCAGAAAATTGTTGAATAACTGATTTTTCTTCCAATAATACGAATTTCAGTATTATAGGGCTGTAAATAATATTATTGTTTTACTTGAAGGAAATTATTACTTTAGGCGTATTTACTAATTTTGTTGTTTACGTCCCTAATTTTTTGCTTCAAGTTAACTATTTTCAAATCTATAACTATAGACTGTATCAACTATTGTTTTATGTGAGAGTTACCTGCATTCAAACATATTGTCGATAAATCTAACCCCAATAAGAGTTAGTAAGTAGTTCATATACTGCTCTGGGTTTAATGATAACGGATTTAGCGCACTGCGATATTTTGACATAGCCCGTAGCAACTATGGTCTTCATACGGGGCAGCTACAATCAAACGGCTGGACATAATACAAAGTTTACCCATATTTATTTTCTGCGCCGTTTTCACTTCTCTAGGCAACTCCGGTGTTATAATCGGCCATTTTTACACGTTGTATATTTCCATATACACATGTGCTGTGCGATTATACAAACGAACAAAGTGGTCGTCTCTCGTCGGGATCGGTATTTAAACATTCGGCCAGCGCTATAGGCTTTAACATATGCGTGAAGCTGTAACAAGGACTGTATTAACTATGTTCTGCAATCCTCGCGGCATTACAAGATTAACAAAACGAATTTGAAAAAAATAATAATTTTCCTTTAATTTAGTAGGGGTAAAAAATAGATTTTCAATTAAAGAGATAATTGCGACAATTGAAAATATCTTTATGCAAATATTTTCGTGAGTAACTTGAAGCTGAACTAAATAATATTATTACAACTTTCCATACGAAAACCTTTGCAAATGTAACCAAATAACTTCAACACGTTAAAACCCATTCAACCATATAGAAGAAAGTTATGCTAGAGCAATACTCTTATCCGTTTCTAAAAAAATTTAATGCAATACCGTAAAGCGTAGAAAGAGAAAAAAATCGGGTATTATTTTTGGTTGCATGCCTGGCTCCATTCACTTTGACTTCCTAAGCATATACTTTCTGTTGGTTTTCCAATTGGCTCGTCCCGAAGGAATTAGTGTCGGTAATTCACCTGTAGAAGATAATTAATGATTTATTTCTACTTCAATATTCAAAGGACTATGGATTATTTTATTTTGCCAGCTGGAGTTATGGCATTTTTTAGACTGGTACCATTTGCCCAGGCCGTAAGTGTGCAGAATTTCGGTCGTGTTTTATATTGGTTTAAAAACAATCCTTGAAAAGTATCTGGTTACGCAAAGATATGGAAATTTTCACGTCCAATATCGTTTAAGGCTCTAACAGGCGTTTAAAAAATAAAAATGGAATTAGAGGGTTCTTTTACATTTATTTTTATCATTTTTATATATGAAAATTGCACTACAAGGTATTAAAATTAGCATAGGGGCGTGTCGGACAACTTATCTTTATTATTATGCCTAAAATATAAAAACTGAAAGTCGCATGGAGGAATTTTCACATAGAAATAATGCACATCCATTGAATGGCTTGCGCTCAAAGATGGCTGAAACTTGTGATTCGCATGTCTGCGTCGATCTTAAACGCTCCCGTGTTTCAAGGCCTTGAACGCTCAAAGTAATTCCATACAGGAGGCTCCCAACTGGATGTCTGAAATGCTTTGCCGCCTTGCAAGCGGTGCTGTGAAATGCTTGCGTGTTCCCACAGGTCGTTCTCGCCGCCGTCCTGGCCATGGCCGCCGCCGCACCCGCCCCCGGCTTCCTGGGAGGCGCCGCCCTTGCCGCCCCCTTGGCCTACAGCGCGCCGCTAGCGTACGCCACCCCAGCCATCCACGCCCTCCCAC
>NQII01003285.1:95377-132775 GCA_002778355.1 Clitarchus hookeri | reverse complement strand
GACCACATATGCCGCCCCCGCCGTCATCAAGACCACATACGCCGCCCCCGCCGTGGTAAAGACATTCCACGCCGCCCCTCTGGCCCTGTCGGCGCACTCAATCTGGTGAGCGGACCAACTACTACGTCGTCACGCCTTCTTGTTCACCACCTCACTGTAATATTAATCATTTGTTGTAATGTTGTTGTGTACATAATACCTAAAGTACAAACTTTTTTATGTAAGCCTACTGTGTATTTTTTTTTTAAATTTTCCTTACTATATGACAACTGAATAACTAGCTACATTCACTGAGCCTACTAGCTAGTGGATCCGAAAAAATGAGCTTACTCTTATCATACGCTTTTCCCACTATATAACGAACACAAACATTCTAATAAGTATAGCTGTATATCTGGAATCAACTTGGCAGTTTCTTGGGTAACCATATTACTGTGAATGCAGAACACAAGTTAATTTTCATTTTGGGAGATATTTTAAAAATGTTGTCTTACTATATAATAAATAACGCTTGTCCCCAAGAGACGTCATGATTTTACTCAGCAGTATTCACAGACTAAGAATATAGATCTCTCTCTCTCTCTCTCTCTCTCTCTCTATATGTATATATATATATATATATATATATATATATATATCATAACATCAAGCGGGATAATAAAAAATTTTTTTTTGTATAAAATTTAATAGCTGTTAACTCAGATATATAGTATACAACAAATCCCCGTTAAATGCTCTTAAATGTTATACAAAATAGAGTTTTATTTTAAATTATCCCGCTTGCTGTTATGATAGTCCAAATTACGACTACATTTGTATTGCCTCCTACGATAATAACAAGTTTAATCAAGCTGTATAGTAGAGAACGTCGGGTAGTTTTCTACTAAGAAATCAAAATTAAATCTGGTTTTTGTATCGTGAAATTTCTACATTTATAATCACCAGAAACGAAGTTTCGTGGAGAGAATCGAACAAGAAACGAAACTCTGAAAATTAATTTCTCATATCAAAGCGTGAACAAGGAAAAACTGCGCATTTGAAGGAGGAACTGACAGTATGTTGCAGATATTGCAGGAATTATGTCACCTGGCAGGGTGAATGGATGATGTTTGACTTAATAAATGTTTTCACGATCTGTCAGCATCAAAAATACAATTTCCCTCTGATAAATTCGTGCTTTTGGTATATATTGAGGAATTGGAATAATTATTATGTGGACAACTCTTATTTCACAAATATGGGTGTAACAGCACGCGGGCCACCTTTGATACTCATTCACAATGAATTTGTAAGTGAAATGGAAAATCAATTACATGTGCATGTTTGTGTGAGAGAGACAGAGAGAGGCAGAGAGATCAGAGAGAGAGATAGAGAGAGAGAGTGGCATGTATGAATCGAAGATCATAGTTCGTCGCACGTCTGTTGAAATCGGACTTGTACTTCCGCCAGTGAAATATACTGTGAACCATCACTTTAGAGCTGCGCCTAAAACCCAGCAGCGATAGAGGTTAAATGTGGAATCATCGTATATTAAATTCTTTTACAATGCAGAAATATTAAAGACAGCTGTTTCACACAAAACGTTTACTAAATTACATTTCTTAAGGAATACTGACACGTTACGAAATATTGTCAATTCTTATGTTTTATATTTGTTCTGCAATCTTACATTACAATTCTTATTTTACCAAAAAATGATGAATAAATAAAATGTTTGAAAATTTCTTAACGTGGCAGTATTTTCTGAGAAAGGTGCATTGAATATTTTTTTTTGTTTGAAACAGTTATCTTTAAAATTGATGCACTGAGAAGAAATTACTTAAAAATTGATTCCCCATTTAAACTCCGTAGCTGAAGATTTGGAGACAGAGCCGTTAAGCAAGACTTCCTTAGGAGCCTACAACATTTTAAGAATCCTACACCTTTTAAATGATGCAGTGGCGCAAAATCTGATCTTAGCAAAGGCCTGTAAGAAAGCAACAGCATGTTAAGGTAGAATCATGTGCGAATCTAAGGCACAGTAATAATACGATTATGATAAGCTGTCTAATTATAAATTCATTTGAAAGTACAGGATTAGAACGTCATATATATAACGAAAACAATGTTTCACAATATAACATTTGTGTAAACTAATACTCAAAAATGCGTGAATGATCGCAAACTAGATATAATTTTATCTAATACCGCCAACAATAAACTCAATTATAAGAAAACTTTTTTAATGTTGTCGCATTATTGCTACGGACCTGCGAATTTAGCGTTATGATTTTGAGGTAAAGTAGACTTCAAAAACGTGTACATTTTGATATGGACTACAGTGTAATAAACGAGGTTCGATCAAAAAGTTTCCGAACGCGACTCTTGGTGCGAGAACGGGGAGCTACAGCGTTCTGCTTCTATGAACACTCACGCACTTAGCGCACATTGCCAAGTGTGCTCTTTTACGTACTTGCACACTTTGACGTAGTTCATAACAGATGGCACCATATTTCCTGTACATCTCATGAAAGGTTGACGAATAACTAAATTTTTCACACACAGTAAATTACTTTATCGAAGCACTACTCGTCTCCCACCTAGGCGAACAGGGTTCGATTCTGGCGGGGTCATATCCGAATTTTTTTTGTGTGAATCGTGCTGGACGATGCCACTGATCGGCGGGTTTTCTCGGCGAACTGAAGTTTCCCCCGCTCTTGCATTCCGGCACTGCTCCACGCTCATCTCACTTCACAATCATCGGATCTCAAAACCTCGACGTTAAGAGCTGCCGAAATCTCTTTACTCTTCACTCTATAAATACAGAACAATAAATTAACTATTAGTAAAGATAATTCAACACATGTAATAATGGGCGTATATGCTTGTGCATATGGCACATGTATTAAAAACATACATTTGGTGATTTAGTAAGTTTTTAAATTGTTGCAATATTTGATACAATTACGACGGCTTAAAAACTGTGTGCAAAATTTTGTAATAGTCACAACAAATGTTAAAAAAATACTGAGTAAGTTACACAACTTTTGTCATTTTCATATTTCTATTTAACAACTCAACACATTTTCCAATACAGACAATTGATCATCAGGCAAAATGTAGCTTTTTATTGCACAGAATAATTTATACTGTCATAACGGAAATGCTAAAAAAGAGGCGTCACTACTTTCAGATGTTATGTCACATTTTTTAGGAGTAGTTTCATCTCTGTCATGACTCAGATGGATTATGTATTTTTCTAAAATATCCTCCAAGATTTGGTCCTTCTTCCAGTATTCTTCTTAGATATTTCTGTATGATACTTGTAAGTGAAGGCAAAACCTCGATGGTTTGCACCTGTAATACATGTAGGGGAACCTGGCCCATAATGACATACTAGGATAAAATGATATAGTTGCTGTTTCAATAAAACCAAATGACTGCCGTTTTATGTAAGGGCATGTATTTTCCTCGAAGATGGTATTTTTTGTGCTACGTAAATGGTGGCGAGCTGTGCTGCATAGTATCTCTGTGAGATGCGAATCATTGAAAAGTAAGTACTAAAATATTTATGTGCCCTGTTTTTCATCCCAAATGAAGGATAAATAATTGTTAGCGATATGCAATAATAATATTGCATGATGTCGTGTGAAGTGTACACATTCTTTGTGTGGTTTCAAATGTAGGTTATGATGGATGCTTTGTTTATGAAAATTTACTTGGTGGCAGTGCTGAAATGTGAATAAAATTACATATCTGAATGCAGGGCAAAATTACACAGTATGTCATTTTACCAAAACTGTGTCATTTAACCCTGAAGTGAGAAAATTGGCTTTACAACCAGCTGGGAAAAACGGTATTGAGCACAGGTTCAGTTCAGAAGATGAAATTACAGGGAGGGATTGGCAAATAGACTTCAGTAATAGACATCCAGATATAGCAGTAAGACGTCCTGAAGCCATATCTGCAGCTCGTGGTCATGCTTTCAACAAACCACACATAGATAATTATTTTAAATCTCTTGATCATGTCATTACTCAACACAATATTCAGCCCAAAAGAATTTGGAATGTAATGAATCGGGATTTTCAACAGTGCAGAAACCTCAAAAAATATTTGTTACTAAATGAAGGAAACATGTTGGAGCAGTCACAAGTGCTGAACGAGGACATCATGTGACGTGTGTAGTTTGTATGAGTTCTGCTGGCAGCTATATTCCTCAAACTTTGATATTTGCTTGGAATAATTGGAAATAAGAACTGCTTGATGGTGCACCCACAGGCACTTTAGGAATAACCCAGAAATCAGGTTGAATGACCGGAGAATAATTTTTTAAGTGGATGCAACACTTCAAAGAACTTATAAATCCCAGCCCTGAAAACAAAGGCCTGCTTTTGGTGGATGGACATTCAAGCCATAAGAAAATCGAAGTTTTACAGTTTGCAAAGGAGCACAGAATAGTTATGCTTTGCTTTCCTCCGCATTGCACCCTTCGTCTTCAACCACTTGATGTATCTTTCTACGGTCCTCTGAAAACATATTACGATCAGGCAGTTACGAAGTGGTTGAAGTGCCACCCAGGAAGGGTGGCTTTGCAGTATCAGGTAACTCGTTTGTTTGCTGAAGCATATGGGGAAGCTGCAACAAACCACAATATTCTCTCCGGATTTGGAAACAAAGGAATTCGCCCGATGATCCCCGATATATTTACAGATTTTCTGTTTAGCCTTGCTGCAACCGGAGATGAGCCAAGAAGTACCAATGGAGCTAAATACATCAGTGAAATGTCTTCTGAAAACCCAATGGACCCTTCTTCACAAAGACTCATAGATAAACAGCACGTTATCCTTGCAACAGATCCTGCTTCACAAACTCTTGGAGAAGAACACCAGGCTATTCCTTCAACTTCAGTCGAATCATATGAGGAAATAATGCCGACAGGCCTAACTACAAGGCCTAGTGATATTTCCCCAGTCCCCTCTGGAACCCGATCCATGTCGAAAAGAAGACGCCATGATGGGACTCAAATGTTAACAAGCACCCCTAACATTGACGAAATCAAGACTAAGTTGGCAGAAAAGAAAGCTGTTGAACTGCGACGCTCTTAAAAAAAAATTTCTAGGAGAAGATTTATTTTCAAGCAACTCAAGAGGATTCTGATGTTGAGTTAGCCAATGACGATGACGACGATGAATATACTCTATGTTTGTATTTTAACGATTTATATAACCGCTAGAAGCCAGGAGAAACATTGTTAAAGTGTTCACTGTGTAATGTGTGGGTCCATAATAAATGCGCAGAACTTCCGAAAAGAACAAAGCAATTTATTTGTGATGTGTGTAAGCCTTTAAATAGTGTGTCATTTTAGCCATACATAGTAGGGTAAAATGATATAGGGCACTTTTTTCAAATGAGTTTAATTTGATGATACTAGTTGAATTAAAATATTTTTAAAGAGAAGTGGTGTGTAATATGTTTCCCTGCCTTAGCATATTCAAAATTAATCTAAGCTATTTATATTTTTAATTATAACACATTTTAAAAGTGGTATGACATTATAGGCCAGGTTCCCCTAGTGATCAAATGCTTAATTTTACCCATGCCAGTTCAATCTAATTTAGTTCACACATATAAGGAGCAGTCGTACCATGCGATTACCGTGTAACACAAATGGTTTTTTTACTCGGGATTTTTTCGCTAAGCCGATGTTTTTCTGTAATAACATAAAGTGATATGCCAAACATTGCCATGCGGCTTGTTTATATCAGCTGCTCAGAAACAGTAATTCCAAATTTACCGCCCAATTCAATTTTGGTGAAAGTCCGCTGTATTTACTTATATACAACTGTAGTGTACACTGAACATATGCAAACGTTAATTTAAACAAATAAGGTTTACGGATGTTTATTAAAATTTGTAATTTTATTTTCCGTATAGATATAAATGCAAATCCTGGCCGTCATTACATTTTTTATGCTCTCTTTTGAAAGTCGCAGAATAGTGATACGGAGCAATGTTTATTTCAGATAATGCGGAAGGATATGCAGTGGGCTGAAAGTAGGATCTACGCGAAGTCCCGCTTCCAGTCCCTCGAAAAAAATTCACACTTTATCGTGAATATCCTACAACATGTAATATTATGATATATTTTTTAACTATATCACGATTATATTTTTCTATTAAGTTGTGATATTTAAAGAAAATAATTGCGTAACCATACGGTTTTGAATCCAATTTAAGACAGAATATTTAACAATATTTTCATATATATTTCGTTATATTTCCACTCTAGTACGAAGAATAAAGTTTATTCTTTACGTCGAGTCTAACACAATACATGCCAGAAGATTTTGTGATATTAATTAAACAAATAATTCAATTTATTATCTCCTTTACTTACATACAAAACGGAAATATCCGGTACACATGCCTAATCATTGTAGCCTGGCGGCGAAAAATGTTTAGTTGCCAAACTAAATGCATAGCACTTCCCAACCTGTGTAGAATAAATCTTACTACAGTATACGCGCAGTTACTTTCCCCCTCGCTCAGGCTTACCCGCTCCCCAGCATTTTCACACGCCTAGACGTGGTGCGCGGACAGTATACACGTTGCGAAAAACACATCCAATTGCTGTCCTTATATTGAGTGTATATGTGATGTGGATACATAAATGTGGTTCATATATATATATATATATATATATATATATGTTATGGACAGACGAGGCACTGTTTACCCGCGAGGGCATCTTGAACGGTAACAGCGCATCTTGCGTTTTATTTTATTCGTAGCATTTTATTTGCACTTCAGACACCACTTTCATTAGGTCAAAACACTCGTCTTGACATTCTCTTGCATTCCGCAGAATATCTGCACGCATTTAAAAAACATACTGTATATATAATTAGGGTTAAGTCACCGAGAAGACGTTGCACCATAAAACTGTGGATTGGAATGCTGGGGAGGCAGTGAAAATACGTGCCATTTAACTACTCAAGTTTAGGCTATGAAGTTTACGAGCCGTCTCCCGAGTAGCTTTCCTGTGTTAAATCGGGGTCGTTAAATGAGCATTAATATATTAATTAAACCCACATCTGCTTTTATAATGAAGCGGTGTTCCCCATACAAAAAGTGCACGTTAGCCAACTTGTTAAAAGAAAAGCGTGCCACGTTCTCGTACGTGACTTACAGTTGGCCCACTGAAGTTTCGTAAGGTGCCGCCCACAGTTGGCACGCGTGTCTGGTGCGGTCGGAGATGCGTGTTGCCTACCTGCCCCTGTGACACCCTACACGCTAGCAACTGTGTAAGCTGTTGTGTTCATTACTGGGTCCCGTCAATCCCCATGTCGCTTGCTTGCTTATAAACCCTTGGAACTCATTTTCAGGAAATGGTATAGGACGAGAAAAAAACACTAAGTTTGATTAGCTCAAAATAATAGCAACATGATGTAAAAATGTGTTGAGAAATTTGGGTGCCTCTGTAAATTGAGGTCTTGAGAGTCGATGAGGGTGAAGTGAGGTGAGTATGGCAGCGCCGGAATGAAGTGGCGGGGGAAACAGGAGATACCATAGAAAACCCGCTGACCAGCGACATCGTCCGGCACGATTCTCACATGCGAAAGTCCCGGAGCAACCCCGCCGGGAGTCGAGCCCGGTTCGGCTAGGTTGGAGGCGAGTAGTCTAACCACTAAACCACCGTGGCCCCGATGTAAAGTAGGATTTAAATGTTTTACCAGCAGACGCGCTTTGAAAATAATACAAATGATTTCACCCAGAGTCAAACACTGGTGAAACAATTGAAATTACTAAGTTTTAGATGTAAATTGACTAAACGTTGCATATTTCTGTTACCTCAAAATTTTTGGCACATGAAAGCATTACACATTTTATTACTATAACTGGTTTACGAATTAAAGCCATCCATTACATGTAAAAATTGACATTACTTGTGACTTTAAGGAAAACATTTTGAGTAATCGTCATTTTAAATATTGCTCTTTAAATTACACAAAATTTCGCCAAATTAAAATTCATAAATTGCTACAAAACAATTTTGCACGTACGTCACTCAAAATGTTTAGTTAAAATGCACTCGTATATAAGCCGTAATTTTTCCCGGACTTTGAATTCAAACATTTTCAATTAAGTAGGCATTGGGAAACTAAGTAACAGTTGTCTTTAAAGTCTTTGGGGAAGTCGCACATAGTCAAATAAAAATGCTTTCCCCAAACTTGGCACCGGAAATAATCTTGAATCATTCACTTGCTGAAATTTTGGAGACATTTACAGAAATCCCATTTTCTATCGCAGAGGGAAAATAAGTTTTATATAATGATATTGTAAGAGCTGCGTAAGTAGTTAGAGATATCCCAGCGGTTAAGTATCCTTTAAAATCACTGCAAATTGTATTGAATTGTAAAAATTGGTAACCCCAAATTCCGGAAAAATAAATTAAAATAATGCCATATTTTTATTTAGCGCTAATTTGCAGTAACACAAACACAAAATCTCCAGTGAGAAATTTTGTTAATATCTTAGAATGTAACTTTCAGTACTTTTCGCAGAACTTGGTTGATCAACAATAACTTAGACTCAGGATCGTCTCGATGTAAGCCGTGTTCATAGTATGCTTTCACGACGTTAGCTACAAAACTGTTTATAGGACAAAACTCCTTGATTTTCCTGTGGTACGTACACTGAAGAGCCAAAAAAACTGGTACACCTGCCTAATATCGTGTAGGGCCTCCGCGAGCACGCAGAAGTGCCGCAAGACGACGTGGCATGGACTCGACTAATGTCTGAAGGTATGCAGGAGGCATTGAAATCTGTGCCAATTTGAGAAAGGGTTGCACGTCTGTCACGTTTAATGATTCTCGTCAGTCGTAGTTTGTCCCGTTCGTACACGATCTTTTTCCGGCCGCAGCGATGTCGAATATGCGATCTTTTACCGGATTCCCGATATTCACGGTACACTCGTGAAATGGTTGTACGCGAAAATCCAAATGTTATCGCCACCTCGGATATGCTACGGCCCATCTCTCGTGCACCAACTATATCACCACTTTCAAACTCACTTAAATCTTGATAACCTGCCATTGTAGAAGCAGTAACCGATCTAGCAACTTTGCCAGACGCTTGTTGTGTTATATAGGCGCTGCCGACCGCATCGCGTTACTCTGATTGGTTCCATACTTCTGTTATTTACATACGAACGCCTATACCAGTTTTTTTGGCTCTCCATTGTATGTAAATGTCTAGCTACTACGCATCATACACTATATTTAATTCATATAATTGAAGGCCCGGACTTAGGTGATGATAAAATATATTATACTTCTACAGCACATTGCCATATCGGAAAGAATAGGCGATTGTTATGTTTCCATAGCTGTGTCTCGTCCACAAATAAGGTTCAGGAAACTAAACATGTGTAAATATGTTCCCAGTTCCCGAGGAATGAAATGCAGTATGCAAGAAAATACAATTTCGGTGCTCGGCTTACACGTTATTGCGATCTTAATAACACTTAATGAAACGGACGCTCCAAACTTGGAGGAGCATCAAACAGACACACTAAGCGTAAATAGAACGAAAGTTTGTGTTAGAATTATAGTTATAGTGCATTTGCATTATCTTCACACTTTTTCGATCAAACCTTTAAAATATCACTCTTGGTGTAACATGTTTGCCGGTGTTTTTAAATAAATCTTATACCATTAACATGTAATACTGTTGTTAACGTTAATATTATACTATTTTTCACTAAACAATTATTTTACCAATTTATTGTTCATAAATTATAATAGTTATTTCTTAATCAGTGTGAATGAAAAAAAACTGTAGCAGTTGTGCTATGTTGTTAACGGCTAATTAGAAACAGTTCACAAGTAAAATATTACTAATTATACTTAGTTTTGGAATGCTATTTTTAAAGTAAACCTTTCTTACTGAAATATTGATATTTTCAGGTTGAAGATATGGAAACGTATTGTTACTTATGAAAAATGGAAAATTTTAATTCTCTGACCAGCGCAGGACATAGTGCGTAGACTCTAGTCTCCTCATGTTTTTGTTCTAGGGAAGAAAAATAACAATGTTTTTTTGCTCGTATGGAGCGGAAGGGTGCGTAATCGGTACCTGCAAGTAGAATTTTTGCAGGTCTTCAGGGAAGTGTGAACTTATCATGAACGCACTCTACACAAAAAAAAACTGCGATACGTAGTGGCGTCAGGTAGAGTAAAATGGAACCAAATTTCAGCACAGTGCTACAATGGATGTGTTTTCTAAAGAACACGTTACGCATCGTGGTAATAACGTGAAAGTATGCCAAAAAAAAAGTTTCTGTAAAAAAAATTTCTGAAGTTTTAATTTTTTTAGTATGTTATAATTATTTGTCAGTAATACTGGAAACATCGACTATAAAAAAAATATATTAACACAAACAATTTTTTCCACTGTTATTTTTAACGCTTAACTGTAAACATTTGTGACACAATTTTCAATTTCCGTGTAGATATTCTTATATCAGGACACATAGAAGATTTATTCCTGCTTCATGCAAAAATTTTAAAAAAAATTCACCTATTTGTAATAATTTTACTATATTTAGCCTCATTCTCTATAATACTAACGCTATTAGGAAGGCATTTCCTTGTAAGGTGACAAACATTTACATACAAATTGTTTAAGTATTATTGATTGTTTCATGAATTTACAGAAACATTTGATTATATTTGTTCATATTCAATAGAAACGTAAAAATGTTAGAAATGTTAGCCGGTGATCTTAATTAAAAAAAAAAAAAAAAAAAAAAAAAAATATATATATATATATATATATATAACTAGGAAGATTGAAATTCCAGTGCAATGCAATCCATTTAACAACTAAAAATTTTTCTTCGTTGGTATTTATTATACGAAAGAAAACTTAATTATTGTTTTTGAAATTATGAATGATATGCAAGCATTTTTTTCTGCAGTTGATATAACTACGTTTTATAAACGAGCACACTTTCGTAAGAGGAAGTTTAAGTCATAGAATCATGTTGTTTTTTAATCTGAAAACAACTCCATTCAGTACCTGCAAAAATAATGAAAATTACCTACATCCACCCAATAACAATATATTATGCAGCCGGTGCAGTATAAGGAATTACCGAAAAGTTATTCCAAATAAATGGAATCGAACTGAGGAACTAACAATCACAAAGACAATCTGTCGCTCATGCTACTTAACGCAGACACAGCGTTACTATATATCCCTTTACCACAACTCTGCATTGGCAAAAATGTTTTGTTGAATAAAACAAAATCTGCAATGAATCTCACCAGTATAAAATAGAGAGACTTACATCTTTGTACACTAAATGGCACTACATTTAACAAGTTGAAAAGAGGCTGTTTTTCTTTCGTTACCAAGGTAATCGTAATAATAATTGTTAAAGTTTGTTTTATTCTGACGTAATATAAATATTCTATTTTGGCAAAGAAAAATATTAACTTCGTGACATAAAAACTACCACATAACCGTCATCAATGTGTCTCTATTAAAATTCGTGATAAAATACAGTTTCACTGCAATGTCAGTTGTTCAGTTTTATAAGTAAAATAGAAGCATAGCAATTAAGTAAACTGCTTACTGTTACTAATTTACAATATTTTAATGTAGAAAGAGTTCTACAATTTATATTTTTATATATAAATATTTTCAAATATAAACAGTCGGCTCGTGTATGACAGCCATTTTGTCACGTAAATGATAGCAGGTAAGTGGAGTGTCAAACTTTGAAAAAACAATACTAAATAACAGGAACACTTAACACAGTAAAAGAGGGATTAAAACTTAGAAATAATCTAACGTGTGACTAAAATGGCACACACTCCTCCCACCAAAGTAGAACCCGGTTGGCAATTTGGCTGTTGGTGACAGCAATAAGATTACACTATCCCAAAGCAAACAGCTAAAACTTACAAGCATATTCCTAGACCAAAGCTAGTGGAAATTAAACTAGTAGTTTCCGTAGATGCAGGGGTTAAAGGTACCATAACGACACCTTGTGGAAAACTAGGTGATGTAACTGTTTGTGGAGCGTTTTTTTTAGCGCAGAAACCTAATTTAACATAAAGAAAAACACTCGAAACAATACATATTATAACAACAATACAAGATAATGAAACTGCTCCAATCTCAAAGTGATCTGGTTTGGTTTGTTGAGAAGCATGGAGGAAATGCAGGACATCGTGGAAGTCAGTGCCGTGTCGTTTGTTCGCAAGCAGGACATCAAGTTCTCTGATCAGTGAATATGCCAGGTGAAAGATTCGGCAAAGGCGAAACATGTACTGAACTGATGTTGGGGTTAAGTTTAGGGATGTGAATGACAGGCAATGATTGGTTAAAAAATGTATAGCGGAATTTACTGAACCAAAATGTCTTAATTAAGGGCCTTTAATATCACAATGAGAGGTATTGCTGATAAATCCACTGCCAGTTAGGGTTACGGAAAAGGAATAAAAGGCTTCAGTAGTCGTTCTGCACAAAATGGTAACTTCGATAGAAGAGTTTGTAGCAAATATTGATACCAAATTAGCTTTCTGAAGCAAAAGAGGGATGGTAAGACTTACAAACGTTTTATCACAAAGATAAAAATATGTTTGACCTAAAAATAGGCTGAGTTCACAGTCGTTAACATGTGCATCGAAGAAAGGAAAGGTGTTAGGATTTAGCGTAATTCCACGAGTTTTACATCTTGTAAAAGAATTTGAGTTAACAGGTGCAAAATGTTTTATGCCAAAACTAATAATTAAATAACCATTTGCGCTCAACAATACAGATCTATTAAATTTGGGTACCAAAAATGGGAATGGGAAAATGTGATGACGCTCAAAGAGACCATCCTAACGAAACATTGACAAATATACTCAGAGAAACATTGTAAACAACAGCTTGAACGGTACTTAAGCCATAAAATACATAACGATTTTCATGAGTAAGTGGAGAAAGCATATACAAGGGCAAGGTTATAAGATGTTGAATTTTGTTAAGAACGACAGTAAATGCTTTGGGTGTCAACAAGGTAGAACTCAATTTTCCATGTACGCTGGTTTCAATAACTTTCATTAAGTTAGACAGATCAATTCTGGCATTAGCCAGTACTGCACTAACTCGAAGTAATGTAGTATTCAAGTCAACAAGGAACCTAATTGTAATCATACTTCCCCAAACTTCTTTAATGGATTGATTAAGGTTAGAATACCTAAGTTTATACGAGTCTAAATAATTTGCAGGCAGTTTTTGAACATACTTAATATTATTCATCCCACGATCCTCAATATCCTTAAAAAGCATAATATGATTAGCAAAATTGATGGATATGTCATCTTCGGTATCGGTCAATGAATAAAGTTGTTTTTGTAAACGTTCCAAATCATCATTATCAAGAGTTCCAAAAACAGTTTTCAGAATTTTAGCGCAAAAGTCTATTCCTCTTTTTTGACTCTGAGTGACTGAAGGTACTAAATAAGTCAAGGTTGTGGCTTCAGCCTTGAAGGTCAAGAGATTTAGCTGTAATTGTTGTCCTGCGAGAATCAAAATTTTGGTCAAACGATGTGTTCATAAAGGAATAAGTAACTTTTTCTTATTATGAATGAAAAGTATGGAGTATGTTTTCCAATGAAAAACACTCTTCTTGCTGATCAAGAATGTCAAAGCCCAAAACCACAGAATAAAAGAATGTATCTTCAATATATACAAATTATACAAATCCTAAATCATCACTGAAAATAAGTGAAATATATCCCACTTATTATCAGTACCATGGGTTTTCATTAAGGTGCACTTTAAAATGATATATCTTAAAACCAATCAAACATGCGTGTGATCAGGCCACATTCAAAATAAAGTTAGGATCTGAAGATGAATATAGTTAGNAAAAAAAAAAAAAAAAAAAAAAAAAAACAAGCAGGTTGGATCTGCAGCTCCCAACGCTGCAAAAAGAATAGACAATCCTATTTTGGGAGTGGACCATGGCATTTTTAAAGTAGGAAATGTGCGTCCTTGTCTCGTACTTTACAGATTAGGGGGTCAGCAAGTCCTGCTGTCACAGGAGTGAGAAAACGCTGTATTTGGAAAGGACCACTCCAGCGATATGACGGTTTGGCCCTCTTATTATCAACGGCGCTACTAGTAGGGTGTGTTCTGCACGAAACCAAATCCCCTACTCTAAACAGGTTATCAACCCGGTTTTCGTTATATTTAAGACGGCTCTTCAGGTGAGAGCGTTGAAGATTATTGAACGCAACTTTACACTCAGCCCTTCAGGCTGACGTTCCTGTTCAATTGTAACATGTGGCTTATTTATATGTGGACAGCGAGTACAAAGTCTGTGCAAGCAAAAATAGCTGTCCTTCAAGATTTACTTACAACATTGATGATGAATCTAGTACGCAAACATTGCCAGACCAGATTAGATGGTAGCTTCGTCCAACTGCAACTATGGTGGGTTTGGAGGGTCAGTTGTGACAACTGTGGCAGGGCCTTCCTCAGGAGAACATCCGACGTCTGTACGCCTCCATGCCCGATCGTATCGCCGGCTGTCTCCGTGTTACGGGTGGTCCAACATCATTCCAAGTGTGCCCTGCTAGTGTTGACCCCATGCAATACATGCTTGCTGTGGTACAATATTTTGACGTTTTCTGTTTACATACCATGTCCTGTGTCTGTACCCAGTTACGTGCCCCTGCGATGGCTCCTTCAGTGTGTTCAATTTTTTTAATTTGCAAATTAAAATATATATAGACATAGGCGTTTGCGTTCTGTATTAAAATCCGTGACGAATTGCAGAGATGTGTGAATTTTTAGGTTTAAGAGCAGGTTTAGTTTACTTCGTAATCCACTTCCTTCCTTCACCCTAGCCTTTAAATAAGGTCCATATTTCGAATACGAAATAGGGTATTTAAGAGACATATCTCAAATAATGGGAACTGTTTCTCCTTTCAACGTATCATTGTAGCAAGTATTCACGGTCGTAGCTAAAATTAAGTTTCCATGACAGTGTTTAAAGTGAAATGGTGGACTGAGAAAATAATTTCTTAGTTTACTGCAAAATATGATGTTGAAATAGATACTACTGACGTATAGCGGCAATACAAGAAATTTTTTCTCACAGAAAACTCATCCGTAATGTTTAAAATTTCTATTTAGATCATAATTGTTGACAGCTTTGTAAAAACCACAAAACAATAAATTGTTATCGTCGAGTGCAAAATATTTTTACGGTGTAAGTATTGGTGCCCATGAATTACAGTACAAGGCAGACAATATTCAGAATAGAGTTATGATACCAAACAAACGTTTAGTTATTACTTAGCCAGAAATAACAAAATTTTCAGGGCCGATCAATACATGTGCCCATGAAGTTCGACCAGTATTAATAGATAATGCTCTTACAATTTTATTTATTAAGGAAATTAATACAATGACGTAAAACGATAATGATGTTACGGAAAAATTCTTTCCTGTGAGTGAAGGTAGCATGTGATGATTTACAATATTAAATCATTGATCCACACTTGCGTTATCTCCAAGCAAAATTTTAAACGTATCATGCAGCGAAAATGTATGAAAATCACACCTAAACATGAAGCAAGTTGAACATTAATTTAGGCTAATTCTGTGAGGCCCGAGCGAGTTGATGCATTATTAACACACTGCGCTTACATTCGGGAGGACCCGTATTAAATTGGTTACCGCAGGCTGGTTGCTTCATGCCTCTATCCTTATCGCTCAGGCCTCTAGGTCGGTCTCTAAAGACCCTCATGTAGACGAGATGTCTGGCCATAAAAAAATGGGATGCGCTCGAAACATTTCCCCTTCCAAAATGTATTATTTACAAAAGTAAGGATAACAATGCAACTCCCAGAGCTGTGTATTCGAATTATGTTTGCTTCGGGGAACAGCATCCACTGTGCAAATAATATGGTTGCGGGAAGCCTCTAGACTGTTAAAAAAGGGAGAGCATTCTTATGGGATGAAGGTACCACCTCAACATATTATTAACATAGATAGTAATATGGTAATACAAACAGAACTCTTTGTTTTTATTCACGCCTGTGATTATATTTCCAACTAAACATATGGTCGCTACAGCAGAGCACTGCGGTACTACTTCAAAACAGATAGTACCTCCAACAAACTTCAACAATATTTGGATTCATCCCGCCGCAATCAGAACGGTAATAACGTAACAGAATATCCTGTTGCTGCTACCCTCAAACCCTATTACATAACAATACAGTACTAACAAAATAACATTTTGTTATGTTATTACAATTCAGATAGTTGTGGGAACAATCCACATAGTGTTGTAGTTGTTCTGTTGGAGGTACTTTTATTTTGCAATAGGAAAGCAGTGCTGTGCTGTAGCACCCACGCGTACAATAGCGAATATGATAAGAGACCGGGATAGAACGATTCCTACAACCCATCAGATGTCTGTCCATAGTTTACCGATATAGATGGTTCTCACAACTATATTTTCTCATTGAAACTGCCTGCCAGTCTAGTCGCAACAAAATTGTGTAGTGGGTTTGTGGTATGCGGGCCGCAATACGTTCGTTAATAACGAAATCGAAGAGAGGTATATAATAAAAAATACTGGTCACCATCTCGTGCAGTGTTCGGGACTGAAGGGATGCTGTGTTTGGTTTGTGAATGTTCCTCTAAAAGCATTTTTTAAATACTGTTTTAGCGGAACCCTGAAGGGTGCATGAGCCCGAAATACATTCTTTGTTCGCTTTCGAGACGCGGCGATACGGGCGACTATAACACGCGCTCTTAACGTCCCATCGCACTTACGCGCAAGAGCGCTGAACCGGCGTGCACTGCTTCCGACGTTAAGCTTTCCTGTGCAGATTAGTTCTGTAACAGTGGGATTTCATTTCACGCGATAGAAGTCCATATATTAAACTACAACTCCACGTCTTCCCCTTTATCCTACCTCTTAAGAAAACTACGCAGGGGGACTCTAAATACGCTATATTTTAATATGATTTTCAAGTTTTTTTTTTAGAAGACACTTAATATGATGAAACACAAACCTGTACGGTCTTCGATAATTGGTTTTTTATCTTTACTGGCGAAAAGTTTTATTCTCAGAATATTTATTGGTGACATACGCGTAAACTTGCGAACCACGGAAATGGAGACATTATACCCGCACTAATAACGGTTGATATGGCATTGCGTAACTAGAGGGACGCACACGTACTATTGTCGAGGTACGATGGCGCCTCGCGTTGCCGAATACTCAGCTTGCTGCAAGAAGGTTGCGTTGACCCAGCCCAGTGAGCTTGGCTGGCCGGCGTCCAGAGTGCAGTCTGTGTTACCTCACTGGCTGTGTATATAAGCCCCGCGCATAAGAGGGAAGGTAGATTCTGTCTCCTCTACACTCCAGCAACATGTACAAACTGGTGAGTTCACTCGACCTGCCTAGCCTTCAGCTCAGATATAGTCTATTCGCCGTATCTTTACTTTTTTTGAAACAAACCTTTGAAGTATCTACAAATGCATGACGCGTTTTGTTGTTCCCTAAATATATATATCTTGGTTCAAAAGTTTTTTATACTTCTGTTCATCTAAAAGTTTGGTTAAATTGAGATTTTACCTAAATTTTCTCTGGAAATAAACAGTTAATTTGCAGTTTATACGAATAATAACAGAGAGGAGAAAGGTGTCTTGGTAATACCTAATAAGAAATAATTCTCATACAAAATATTATTAAACAAAGTGCGCACGGATGCAGTGCGTTGTCCCTTTGATGTTCTTTCTAGATTAAGCAAAGCTTTATTTGTTTGCATGAGGCAGAGGAATATACTTAAAGTAGAACTTCAGCAGGGCTTCAGAAAAGTTGGAAGTAACAATGAATGTAATATATAATAATATAAGGCGTCACGTTCAGTGAGTGTTGCCAAGAGTTTTGTAGCTACAGATGAGAAAGAAATTTCTCGGGTTCTGTAAACTGTAGTTGACACTGTACAGACCTCAGCGCGATCGAGACTCAGGAATTAGTTCTTTGCCTGATGCTACTCTGAGACAGTTTTACCCCAGAACATGTAGCCCGGGATTCGGTCCTTGTTTTCTTGCAGGCTTACTGTTCACTCAGCCTTCCAGAGCGTGTTGATACGTTTTGGTCAATTCCCTACAGTAACTGAAATGTGCTGTTTTTGGAATAAAGCCTTTTCTGGAAATAATTTTGCAAATTTTTCCAACCATACTTACAGGATAGACCATGTTTCAATATGAATGCTCTCGTAACAATAAATAACTATTGCTGTTATTTATTAACTACTAACTGTTCGCTTTATCATTTTGTAATCGTAACTGTAGCAAAATATCTCCCTGAAGGAACATCTTGCTCGTTTCTTTGAGTTTTTTTTCACTCTCAGTGATTTTTATTGTTTTATATATAATGTCTTTTATTTTTTTGTAATATTGTTAGTTGCTGGGTTATATTATGTCATTTCTTTAGAATATTGCTGTTGCGTGTTTTTATAATCATTGGTGTTTGTGATTACTCAAACGTTTATATTGAACGTGTTTTCCGCACCGGACATTTCATTAATGCTGAGTATGCGTAAAAACAAAAAAGAAAAAAAAACTTTATGTATATAGAAAATTAATCAATAATTGGTGTTTAGCATATTGACGAATGTAGCTAACTTCATAACTAATTATGTGTACATGAGAAGCTTTTCTATTACAAAATTAATCCTATGAAAACTACATGATATTTTTACGTCTACACAGACTCGTAAATTTTGCGACAATTATTTGTCCTAGACAGACTTCCAACTGCGATACATTTTTGTTGGTTATGTCACCTGAAGCAGCATATATATGTTTATATATGTGTATATATGTGTGTGTTACTTATTGTGGCAGCATCTAATATCCAAATGTTGGCTCCTTTAGTGTATCTTGGACTTTGTAGTTAAACCAATTGCCTAATGAATTCACGGAATTTGTGCCCCTCTGCATCCAAGAAACATAATCATTGGCCTAAATAAAAATTTCTCTCCACTTTAGGTTGCGGTTATTATTATTTGATACATATTGAAACTAAAAATGTAGTTTCAGATACGTAAATAGTTTACTGAAACTACAAAATTAATATATTAGGAGCAACAAAATATAAAAAAAGTTATAATAAAAACTATTCGAAACTCACGAAATAGCGTTATATCTCGTAAAGTGAGGTTAAATATAAATTTTTTGTGCCATGAAAAACATAAAAGTGTTTCGTTACTTACAGATGAATTTAGCAGGTTTCTGGAAAAAAACCTAAAAGGTAACGAATAAAGAAAAAAAGAGTAAATTAATAATGATTTTCTTTGTCCGTAAAGTGACTTAGTAAGTGTGCTATTGTAGTGTTAGTGTAAAGTGGTTGTTGTTGTGTACAGGTGTTAGTGGTTCTCGCTGTGGTGGCGTGCGTGTCCGCCGCCCCCGGCAATCTGCTGGCTGCACCACTGGCCTATGCCGCCGCCCCCGTGGCCTACGCCGCCCCCGCTCCACTGGTCACGGCCCACAGCTCGCAGGTGGTGGCGCAGAGGTTCCACGGCATCGCCGCCCCCCTCGTGGCAGCACACGCATCCATTGCCTACGCCGCTCCCGCCGCCGCCTACGCTGCCCCCGCTGCCTACGTCTGGAAGTGATCCGCCCCAATCTCTCACCGCACCCATACCTCACTGGCAACCCTCACATTTGATACAATAAAGCAATCGTAACCTATTCTGGTATTACTTGTTTAAACATTTATACCCGTTACTGATACACACACGTGTGTTTTGGTCTAAACTCCAAAACTACTGCATTTGTATATTTAGCTCTCTTTCGTTTTGAGTGTATGAGAAAAATATATCCTAATTTTAGAGCAGCACTCACTTTAGTGTACTGCTTTTCAGCTGCCGAAACAGCAATTTTGATTATATGGAAATCCGTGCATTTATCGTAAATCAATTGTATTGCATGTATTAAGTTTTGGTGAACCATGGCTTCTGTTTGTAAATGCAATACTACAAATACAAAAAAAGGCGTTATATTTTAATTTCCAAAATTCGTCGTTAATTTGTTTCCCAAATAAATCACCGTTTTTCTAATTCAACAAAAGTGTGGAAGTGAATTTCATACCTTTGCTGCTTGTGGACGACGTTGGGCTTAGTATAGTACAGTCAACAATCATAACTAGAGACAATGGTTTATCTTGGGAAAAGTATTTCACACATGTCAGGCAGTTTTCTTTCGTTATTGGCTCACATGCATGTATGAAGATAGTATCCAATTTCTTTGGGCCAACGATGATTCTGTGATTTTCATACTTCAGAGGAGAGCGTTTGTGACTGGCCTGCAAGGAATGTAGCCGGGACAAAACTTTATCATGACACCATAAAATTATAAACTAGCTATGGTGTTATCAAAGATACATTGGATGAATATTTTTTTGAGGTTTTCCAGGATCTCTAATTATAACAAATTCAGTTCCAGAACCATGTGCTGAGAAAAACGTTTTGTTGAATAAAACAAAATTTTATTTACTAAAAAAAATTATTGCTTGTGTAATGGCAGTTAAATATTTTGTTGCTGAAACCAAATTTACTTTTTTTTTTTATTTGGTTACTTCAAACATGGAATATTTGGTTGGTGCAACTAAATATTGGCGTGACTGTACGTAAAATTAAGTTCTGCTCATTATAAAAAAACTGAAAATAGGATCGTGACTCGAACACCGAGTACTTGTGCTTAAAAGCTATGTCTTGATTTATGATGTTTTTAACTTTATACGTTTATCTATACATTGAACCTTAAAAGCTCTACTTAATACACTGACAAACTCTGTCACAATCCCAATTGCCTCAAAACTTATCAACAAACTCTCGAGCTGTAAATTCCAAATAAGGCAGTCAGAAGACCCATTTACTTTGCGGCCCGCCAAATATATGGTGGTACTAGACCTAACAGATTTTTTTGTGGCCAAATGTTCTGTAATAATATACATGTCAGATTGTTCTATCTAACGAAATGCTTAGTCGCTCAGAACTGATTTCACTATACCATGATATTTATATTGTTTACGGCAACTGGACCGATTAGTTTGTCTTGCTTGCAAAATTGTTGTGTGTATAAATGCATATATATGATGCTGGAACAACCAAATAAATGCTCGGCTCAACAAATAATTTTTAAATGTTTTATTTGGTTTAAGAAAATGAATGCAGACGTTTGGATTAAGAGTGGATTAGTTGATTAAAAAAAAAAAATTGTTCAGTGTAAATAGATACTTTTCAGATAAATTGATTTGGTATCTAAGACAAATTATTTTCTTTAGTGTATTGTTTTGGTTAAGGTTTGTTCTTCAAATAACACTACTCAATATAGTCAAGTTGAAATCAGTTATAAGGACACACACAATCTGATTAATGTGGAACTTTGTCCCGTATAAAATCTCACCAATATGTATAAAATACCCTACCGTTTAATATACTTAAATACTAAATAATAATCACGTGCTCATGAAACTGAGCTAGAAAAACATTCACAGATATTTTTTCATTTGCTGTTTGTATTAGGTACATGTAAAATGCGAAAAGCCGATAGGTTCAACATAAAATTTTAGAATATTTTGACACCCAAAATGAGAATAGGCCTAAAAAGTTAAAAATTAGGTTAAAAGAGACTAATGTACAAGGCAATCCTTCATTAGATTTATTCTACAAATTTTTTTAAAAACGAAATTACAAATTTAATATTTAAAAACTATGTGTAATTTGTAGGGCTACCTGTTTCTCGCGATATTTACACTTGCAGTCTTCATTTGACTATTGGCCGCTTATCTTTGTGTGGAAAGAGTGTGTTACATGAGTGAACCAATCAGAATTTAGTTTCTCCGATACTCACCGTCTGTTATAAGGGGGCAGACATATAAGACGCATAACAATTCAAATGACCCAACCACGAAAGTGGTTCTGAAGCAAAGTGCATTGGAGCACATCTTGTCCTGAAATCTTTTCGCGAAAAACGGGCACCTCTAGTAATGGGACTTTGCCGATTTCGTATTTCGTGAAGTTGCATTTGTAAGTTGGTCTGTAGGCACGATATAAGAATGGTTGTGTAAATACAAAAATAAAAAAAAATAGAAAATTTTATAAGGAATTTTCTAAAGCATATCAGAAGAGTTAATATATATATCATATATATATATATATTCCACTTCAGTCAAGTTAGTTTTCATCACTTGTTTTTCTGAAGGCAACAGTATCTGTCTGCACTAATTAGCTTCAAAATATCATAGAAAGCTAGTTTATGCTTCCAAGCTGATGGTGTTGCATTAGAACACCCACCGAGATCTAATATCTGTACAGAGTTTTTTAATGTTACTTTCCAAGAACATAAATAATATGCGTATGTGTCTAATAGTTCTATATCCTAAATAAGAGTACGGTAGCTTATAAATCCTAGCTGCTGCTTGAAAATCACAACGAAATTTTTTATGTATTAGCTGATGTCAATAAATTAGATCAACAAAACTACGTATCGATTTATTGAAGTCCTGCACAGAGTATAAAATGTTTTTTCGTAAGTGCATTTTTAATTCAGTTCAAAAAAGTACAAACTGTTTACACAATCCTCATTTTATTTTGTCTGCCTGATTGCGCGCATGTCAGTGAGTTACAAGGTGCCAATGTTTCATTTTCGTTGTCACAAACATGTTCAAATGTTTGTGCTTCTTCAACTTCGTTGGTGACTGAAGTAACAACGTGCTTGACTCACAAGTTGAATTTTTTTAAAGAAGTTAAGTGGTGCCGATTTCCGGGTGCATACTGCTAAAAAAACCAAGTAATGAATTTGAAAAGTGCCAAAAATTTTCGAGTTTTCTTACTCGGGGAAGCCAGTCGCCTAAACCTGGGGCCTGTGTTAGCATGTGGTAACAAGACTGTGTTTCAGATATAGGATATAAATATTTATTTCATACAATTTATTTTTAGAAGAAAAAAAATGTTTTTGTAATTTAATTTGCATATTTTACAAAAAAGTCACTTATTTTTAAGTAGTTGTCACTTTATAAACTTCTATAAGCTGTTCACCGTTATTGGTGTACTTTTGAAATAAACCGTTCAAAAATGCCACTGACCCTACTTGTATGTATTTTAATGGCACATTGTCTGTGATGCACCCAGTAAAGTTGGTAACGACGGAGCGAAAGTAGTTCCATGAATTAATATTGAATTGAATATTTTTGGTAAACATTTGTGATTACGGAAATTATTTATTTTGCTTTCTGTTTTTTTTTCTTAAATGTATACAAGTGTGAGAACTAACAAATCTGTAATATATTTCCTTTTCTAATAACTTTGCAGTTTCATATGACCGACGCGTGCATGAAGTGGTCAGGTCCACGGCCGTCTTAATTTAAGTATGGTGGAAGGAAACACACAGGATGCTTACAAGTCTATATTAAGCAGGTCTTTCAGAAGTGCTCAGTTTAATGTGGACAGCTTATAAGTCTTTACGTAAGGAATGAGTAATTGAGTTAAGAGGTTTTTATTGGCGCTTAGCAGCGAGGTATTGAGCGTCGGTGAGCGTGCAGCAGTGGTGGAATGCAAATGCGGAGGAGGAGGAAACATGAGTACCCCGGCAACATCCGCCACGTTCCGCTCGTGTGAAAATCCGGGTAATTCCTCCGAGAGTCGAACCCGCTCCGCCTTGGTGGGAGACGAGCATTCCGACTTCTACACCAAAGTGGCACAACTACTCAGAATTTGTGAATTTTACCATCTATAATTATTGCACTTAGAAAACGTAATAATTTGTGAACGACGGAGTGACGTTTGGTGTTTTACGTTATTTCAGAAAAAATATAATTTAATTCTGGGTCTTTTATTACTTTGCTACCTGAGAAGCGAGGACATTAGAACACTTCAAAATAAAACACGCAGATAAATTGTATAACTAGAAAAAAAAATCAAAATCACATTTGTCATCAACAGACATTGAAGCTGGGTCATATGACTGTTTGCTTCACCGACGTCTTCACTTTTAAGGCCTTTTATTTGCCGTGTACTCTTATTTGTCACGCTCGTGTGGCAAGAGCGCCGGAATGATGATGGTGCGAGCCAAATATCCGGTGTGAAGCTACTTTATGGGAGAAGAGTCAGTAAGCAAGTTGTAGGAAGACCTCTATGACTGAGGGACGAGTTACGTAATTTTGACCATTTCTTTGCGAAACCGAGCAACGTCAAACACAAGACCTATTTTTAAATGCTAGGTTATACCTTCATTTCCACAGTAAGTTTATATACTTTATATTATGTTTTCTATAGTTAAGTTAATAAAATAATAATTATATTGTCCCAGATATATTCGGTGGAACTACGTATTGTTTTAGTGTAGTCTACATAAGAATACTTTTTCTCTTCCCTTATGATAAAAAATGTTGTTACCAAGCAAGAAATATTATGGCAAGAAACTTAAGCGTGTTATATCGTTGGTAAAACTAACGATTGCAAAATTGGCAGTGAGTCAGTAAAGGTTGATAGTATTTCTGACATGGAGGGACATCTTGTAACATACGAGAAGTTGACGTCATGGTAATTCAATGTTTGTAGTGTCGAAATGTCAGCAAGCGAACCTTCTCTTTAACAGTATATATATATATATAACAATTTATCCCCTTACGTGGACTATTTTTGTCTTTATACGAAGTAATATAACTGGAATTAGAAAATTTAGCGTGTGGGGGGTGGGGGGGGTTGAGACGGAGAATAGCAAATAAATGCATAGGATTAAAATCCACGAGATAACCGGTTCTAATAATTACGACTGGGATCAAACGCGCATCATATATAGTGTGTGTTATGTGCACCTCCTTTCGGGTAAAAAATGTTAGTGTACGCAAGTAAATATGAGGGGCGTACAATCTCCCAGGCTTTGAGATATTTTGCATGCAAGTTGTATCAGTAATAATAGTGTGATTCATATAATGACACCTCCTAAAATGGTCAAAAGATGCGCAAATATTAAGCAATGTTTTGCGAGATCTACAAAAATATCAGCTAAATGTCATTCCATATTTTTTTTTAGCTTCATTGCACTAAATGCAATATCGCATTTTATTACATTGGCTGTAAAATATAAAAATACAACTCTCGAAATGTATTCTATCTAAATGTCATAAAATGATCAAATTCACTGAATATCAGTGTTGAATAACTCTTCTTCAGAATTATTTTACGACTCAAACTGGCGGGTAATCGACTGTGGCTTCACTTACGGTAATTCAGTTTGGCGGCTTATTTTCTTATTTATCTTAAAAATGTCGCTACAAGTTAATAAGAATAAATTTTTATTACAGAAAAGCTGTACGAAACTACGAAGATAAAAATGATTGTAAAGTTTTGGGTACATCTGAAATTGATTCCCGTTTGTTCTGTAGTAAGAGACAGAGAGAAAGTCCAGTACGCCGGTTAAGTGGCAGAGAATACGTTTGACGAGCGTTGTAGTGTGTGGTTCTTGCTAAGGAATTAAAATAAACTGTGAGTGACTGAATCAATTACAGAGATCAATAGCATTTATAATACCGTTATGTGCCTGAGAAAGATGTGAGAAGTGAAACGATTCGCTGAAATTGTGTACATATTTGGTGTTAACGACATTCGTTCGACGCATATGCAAACAGTTTCACTTTTTCGTGACAAATAAACAACGTGTGTAATTATTACTCCTGCATCAAAGATATTTCGATTGTGGGCATATTGCTGATGTTGCAAGATGAGCATTAAAATATTTTCTCTATGAACGATATTCATTTGCAGGTGTTTATAATTACTTTGCCAAACACACATTGATGAAGGAATGCGTACGTACTTAGGTATGCAAATATTTATGCACGTATGTATGTGTGTACATGTTCATATGATTTTATTTACGTATACATGGAAGTGAGCATGTCTCGTTAATGGCCTTTGAATACTTCCAGTGAATTATACCAAACCTAAATACAGAATCCCGTAAGTATTGGAGATTAGAACAGTTTCAACTGTTGTAATGACGCAATATTTGTAATTTTTCGGGACTCTGGTGTAAAATTCTTTCGTGTGTATTGAAGCTTTGGAAAGCTTCGTAAATTTTATCGGGTTCAAGTTTAAAGCCGTGATGGCTCGTTTCCAGTGTTTATCAGGCAGTCGTGTGCGTTTGTAGGTTATCGGGAGGACGTTTGCAGGGTTTACGTTTTATCAGGAGTCCGGGTTGTGTTTCGTTTCGAAGTTTGGTTTTTTGGTAAACGTCAGCATTAATTAGATTAGTTCGTTTCTGTGGATCAGGCAACGTCGAAAAGTTTCGTTAGTTTATCGGGATGTTAAATGCGTCGACAGTTTTAGTTCCTCCAGCGCATTTTCAGGCAACGTCAACAAGTTTTTGTTGGACTAGAGATTAGTTTCTGTTGACGGCGCAGCAGTCGATAACGTGTTGAGAGCGGAACACGTGCAGTTTTAGATGACGCTGCGGGCAGATGCTGGATGCCAGGTGCTTATCTAGGAGAAGGGGGCGATAGGCCTGCATATACAAGATGGCGCCTAACCTTTGAGGGTGCATTATGCTAAAATTCTAAATACGCTTGTAACGAAAGAGACGCTACATTACACTGTCTATAATGGTCACTTTTAAATTGGTATTTTTTGACAATAATTTTCATAGCTTAGAATTTGTATTAGCTATTTAAAAAATAATTTTTTTATTTAAAGTCATTAATGAGGTCATTAAAAGGCAATTGTCAAAGATCTAGTGTCTCTTAAGGCCATTTATGAGGAGGTTTGCACCAAAAATATTACATTGACATTTCATTTTTTAAGAAATACTCAAGTGGTTCCTTTAAATGTAATATAATTGTGCATTAAGAAGAATGTGAATCATATTGTGTATAATATGTATGAGAATTATTTTCCAAATCGCTGTCCTATGAATACTTTACGGGGATATTATATGTTCACATGTCTTTCTTAAATCATTTTTGTTTACGGATATTTATAAATCATTCATATGTTATAGATATATTTATCTTATCACAAATTGGCTAACTGCCAGTATTCTATAAGATCAGGAAGATTACACATATTTTCAGAACTTGTCAATTAGCATGGGAAACAACAATTCCTGAAAAGCAAAATTTTTATATCAGGAAATATTATTAGAATCTTTACAGGTACTTTACAATATGTTCTTAAATATATATAACACACTTCTAAATTTTATTAAATCAGTGCTCTCCCATAAATGACGTTGCTTTGTGAGTTTAAGAGCATAAAATTATAACTCCGAAACTATGTAACAAAAATATTGTAACAAAAATTAGTTCATATTTAGAGCTTGACATTTTTAAATAAAAAATTTGGTATTACCCCATTTAGACTAATATTATGAAGAAAATAAGCCATAGCTTTCGCTCTATACATGAGAAAACTTTAAACCATTTGGGAACCACATTATACATTAAACGTTCATTTACGAAAACTTTTTGTGACCCCAGCGAAGTGGTGCAGTATCAACGGTGCTGGACCTAAAGAAATTAATAATTATATTTTTGTACCAAATATTGTTCAACTTGTGCACATTATATGTGATGGCATTTTAATAGAATAAAATATTTTACACTTTATATTTTTGGAATAATTTGATATCAGATTAAATTGTTTTCTGTTTAGCTGCAGCCATAATAACAAATACTAACTACGTTGTACAAATGAAAAAAATTACGAAGTAAAATAATGCCATAGGCTACCGTGTGACACATATGTAATCACCAAATAACAGTTGCTACATAAAAAAGTTCAAAATTTGGAAAACAATTTTTATATTTAACAATTTTTTTCATATGCATGGCTTATTATTTGGTGATGACATATATGGCATGCGGTAGCCCATGGTATTAGTTTTCATTGTAAATTATTTTATTTTTACAACGTAGTTAGTATTTGTTATTATGGCTGCGGCAAAACTAAAAAAAAAAAAAAAATTTGACATCAAGTTATTTAAAAAACGTAAAGTGAAAAACATTTTTATTCGAGGAAAATTTTGTCACATAAAATGCGTACAAGTTGAACAATATTTGGTACAACAATAAAATTATAAATTTTTTGGGGTGTGACACCCTTAAACACTGTGCTCGTATTGTCATAAGTGCCCGTTTCATAGTTATGTCTCTAATAACCCTTATTTAGACGAGATGTTAGGCCATGGAAAAAAATGGTGCGTGTGGGAAATACAGGCCGAGTATAAAATAATACCCAACTTTGAATGTCTATAATATCGAAACCAAACCACCTACAACTTTGACTGACAAATCAAATGAATCGTGAAACCTTGAAGTTTGTTTACCATACATTCACAAATATTCTATGTGACCACCATGAGCCACCCGAACGACATCTACGCGTTAATAAAACTCCTTCTACACTCATGTCAGCATGTCCGGTGTTACGGTTTGGATGGCGTCCGTAACTCCGGGTTTGAGGTGGTGAGGGGGAAGCGAGCTCGCATTCGACACGTCAATGTTAAGGGGACGGTCTGATGTTTTCTTTATGTGCCCAGAACGAGGTAGACGATGCCTTCATGTCTAAGCTGGTTTTCAGCTATAAAGCGTCGTTCCATACAAATGGTACGGTGAACCGGCACAACGTGCGGATATGGGGCCAGGAGCCTCCACATGAAACCACCGAACACGAGCCCGCTTCCACCAAAATGAACGTGTTTTGCGCTGTATCCAAAGACACTGTTTTCGGCCCTTTCTGTTTTCACGAGCCCACTGTTACTGGAATCCTTTATTTGGACATGCTTACAGAGTAGTTGTTTCCTCAGTTATAAGAGGAGGCGGGGACTTAATTTTACAGCAGGATGGTGCACCACTCCATTGGCACCTAGATGTTCGCGGATACCTGAATAAGACATTGCCGCAACGCTGGATTGGTTGAGGAGCAGCTAATGACCAGGCTCTTCATCACTGGCCCCCAAGAAGCCCGGATCTTACCCCGTGCGATTTTTTTCTATGGGTGTACATAGAGTATCAAGTGCTTCGTCCACTATTGCCGGCTAACATTGACTACCTCAAAACGAGAATTACGGACGCCATCCAAACCGTAACACCGGACATGCTGACAAGAGTGTGGAACGAGTTTGATTATCACGTAGATGTCGTTCGGGCCGCTCGTGGGGGTCACATTTAACATTTACGAATGTATGGTAAACAAACTTTACTGTTCCACGGTTTATTTCATTGGTCAACCAAGGTTATAGGTTGTTTGGTTTTGATATTATAGACCTTCAAAGTTGGGTACTCTTTTATACTCATCCTGTAAATTTAAAGCAGTAGTATGGATATCAAAACAAACAAGTCCTAGAATAGTATTTTCCAATTATTTTCGCTTCAGGGAACTGTAAATAAACCTAATGGAGAACCAGTTTCTTGCCAGTCTAGGCGCAGAATAAAGTTGTATCGATTTACTGTATTATGCGAACAACAATACTTTGGTTTTGAATTAAATTATAGAGTAGTGTTTATTTATTAATAAAAAACGCCATCTCGTGCTGCGTTTGATAGAAGAAACGCTGAGTTGTGACTGTTCCTCTAAATTTTTTTTTTTAGATTTTAGCGGAAGTCCTTACACGGCATCGCGTAACCCGTTTTAGGAATCACTGAATTACACGGATGTAACTGAGAGAAGTGGTGTAGTAGTAAACCACTAAATCATCATTCGGGAGGATACGGGTTTGATTCTCCGTCCAACCATCCTGATTTTGGGTTTCTATGTCTTCCTAAAATCACTTCAGGCAAATTCTGAGGTGGTTCCTCAATGCAGGCCATGGCCTATTCCTTCCCCGTTCCTTTTTCTCTGAGCAACTTGCTCTGTCTCTAAAGACCTTGCTGTTGACGAGACGTTAAACCCAACCTCTCTATACGCACGTACACGTATATTGGTGGAGGTACGATGGCACCTCGCATTGCCGAATCCTCAGCGTGTTGCAAGAAGGTTGCGTTGACCCAGCCCAGTGAGCTTGGCTGGCCGGCGTCCAGAGTGCAGTCAGTGTTACCTCACTGGCTGTGTATATAAGCCGCGCGCTTCAAGGGGAAGGTAGGTTACTGTCTCCTCTACACTCCAGCGACATGTACAAACTGGTGAGTACATATGCTCTGCCTCGCCTTCAGCTCAGATGCAGATGCCGCAGCGGACGTGTGTCTAGAGCACCGACCTCCTACCAAGGCGAAACCGGGT
This sequence comes from Clitarchus hookeri, assembly GCA_002778355.1. Lineage (NCBI taxonomy): Eukaryota > Metazoa > Arthropoda > Insecta > Phasmatodea > Phasmatidae > Clitarchus > Clitarchus hookeri. The sequence goes on along the minus strand of NQII01003285.1, from coordinate 102,482 downwards.
TAGATTCCCCGTTGGGGCCACAGTAAGATGTGGAAAATATGCTGACCAGTAGGTTTTCTCGGAGTATTCTCGCTATTTCTGCTACCTTAGGGTACCAGTATATATTACACTTGAAAGGCGACGTAAGTCTACGGACAAGGTAGGATTAACCCAAGCCGTAGGGTTAGTTCCACAAACGGTGTTCATCTATTGAGCTCAGATATAAAGCTATTAATCGATATACTTGGTGAATGGCTTGTGTTCTTACTCACACTTCCAAAAGTAATATAAATTAAATTTTTCGCACTGCGGCTAATTAGTGATTCATATCCACTTATAAACACTTGAGTACGCAGAAATGAAATGTCACAGTATCGTCAGATACTAGGCTATTTGACTACGTTGGCAAAAATTCTGCCTCATTCTTCGACTTAAACACATCTGTTTTGACACGAAAACAGAAAGTCTAGGCACGCTAATTTCAATACCAAACGCTTCACGTTTTTGCTGCCCAGAATAGATTCTTTTATATTTTGCCTTTGAACTGATTTTCCAACCTTCTTTTGAATACTTGTTAATGAAATCACAGAAATTCAGTTTGCAAAATATTTTCTTTCCCTTTCTTAAATGTCCACTCATCGAGTATATAATATGGGTCATCTGTCTCTGACTTCGCATGTTTATAAAAAAAAAATCATCAGCGATGGAGCAACTTGTATTCGCAGACCAGTTTTCCTGCCCATGCACACTTCAGAGGGCCTTATAAAGTAAATTCAAGGTTTCTTCACACTTTTCGAATAAAACCTTTGAAAAAACACCCCATGCGTAATGTTTTTGTTGTTTGCTTAATATCTCATGTATCGCTAACGTTGTATACTTCTATTAATACGAAATAATCTAATTTTTGTTTAAATTTACCTTTACTTATAATTTATCGATAAAATATAATATTTCATTTAAAATTAATATGCATATAACTAGAGAGGAAATGTGTGCGTTGGTAACTTCTTATTAAACTGAGTGCACACAAATGCGCTGCTTGGTCCCTTTGATGTAATTTTCTAGACTTAGTTAAGCTTTATTTGCATGACGCAGAGGAATATCCTGAAAGTTGAACTTAAGCAGGGCGTCAGAAAAGTTGGAAGTAACCGTGAATTGACGATACAATCCTTTCAGAATACTTAAGCATGAAAAAAATTACCCTTTCTAAAGTGCGGCGGATAAAGACAATTGGCCGAACAACTAGGTATATCTGTGGTTAAAAATTAGGAACGTCAGTACTCTTCTTTTGCTGGTTCACGGTTTTACCAGTAATTTTTAAACTAGTGCGTGCAAAACTTCTCTCTCTCTCTCTAGCTGCATATATTTCAAAGACATATTGACTCGACATAAGTAATTTTGGCTAAACAAAAGTAGTGTCATCTCTTACTATGCCAATAAAAATTAAATATATTCATTAATGGAAGAAGGATTTTTCATTTAGTTTTATGAAAATTGCAATAATAATATGCATAATGTTAATATTTTAGTGCTTCAAAAATAGCACACCATTATTTGACATACGGATGAATTCTAGTTTTTAGGTCGGTCAGTGACGAATTTTTTTTATTGCGCTGGGAAGAGGCGTAGTGCAATGAAAGCAGGAGGGAACAAGGCTTTCTAAATTGCTTATTTAAAAATTGTTTAGTGGTCCGCATATAACCTAATATACATTGGCACTTATTCCACATAACTACACGAAACACTTTACGAGGCAAACGTCACCGTGACTAGAATAGTTCTTTCTTAAGAGGCACAGAATATAATAATGAGAAATCATTTTAAGTTTCGACAATATAAATTAAAATTAAAATGGAGTAATGTTGAGTGTTTGTAATAAATTAATAATACACAAACACTGAGATTTTACTTGCTTGCACAACGAATTCATAAAAAAGGACCATTAGTTGTTATGTTTTCCATATTTATTTTATAGCAAAACTTATAAAGAAGGAATGCCTTGTAGTCGGCGAACTTGAGAAATAACGGTAGTTGGTAAATATCTGCCTTTTACAGTGCATTTTCTCTAGACATAATGACATATTTCACTTATTTATGTTTATGATTAAACTTTAGTTTATATATTTGCACATATTCAGCGAAACTGAATCATTGTTAATATCATTTATATTTTAGATCTGTGGTTTAGTTGAATTAAATTTGAGAACTACCCACTATGAATATAAGTTATCTTTATAACTGCTAGTAATTGTATTATAGACTAGATCATTACTACTCTGCAACAATATCTTACTAACAGTAATGGTGCTACTGGAAAACTTCCTTGGGGATTATTTTTAAAACGTTTTCGCACTGTTTCATAAATATGGCGTCGGTACAGGGAACATATGTTAGTGATATTTAATCCTACAAGAGATGTTAAGCGTTGGGACCTCGCTTTTCGAAATTTAAGGCGACGAGTGTATCCGGTACATGCTTTCTTGGTTTCAGCTTGACAAAGAACAGCTTCAATAAGAATATAAATATCTAGTGACCCAAACGCAAATTCCGACATAGTTGTAGTGCCAACTAATATATAACGGGTCGTGTTCGAGACTGACATACTCGTCGAAGTAAGTCTTTATTTTTTAAAAGACTAGTATTTATTGCCTTACCCGTCAAATAAAATAGTGTTTTCAGCTAAAAACCCGAAACCGGTGCCAATTATTAATTGCAATGAACCAGATAAGACTTATCAAAATACAATTTTGAATTTTTCGCTGCAACCTGATAGCAAACATGTTGTTTATAATTTTGCTGATTAACAGAGGTACAGAATAATGAAGTCGGCGTGGTTTCATTTTCGTTGCTCCTATCACCAGGGCAGTAATCCGCAGAAAATTGTCACTTATTATTTCTGGGCAATTATAAGTATAACTATACTATTCCTAAAATAAAAGTGATGGGAAATATTTGTAAACACAAAACGCCAAAAATTAATTACCTTTAATTACTTCCCCATATTAACAACAAAGATTGTTTACCAAAAATGATTAAAATTTCAGTTGGCCACTGATAATCACGTGAAACTCCTGAAAGAACAAGACACCTTCGAATATAAAAAAATATTGACGTCTTCCTTAAGCAAGTAACCAGCAGTTATTTTAAAAATACAACTTCTTCTAGCGTATTTAAAACGATTAACTGTACATATGTTTTACTGATGTTGAACTGCTATTGTTCACACGATCGCTAAAGCAATCATGTTATGAAGTTAGGTATACAAATTAAGAAATTTGGATGTGTGTTTGTCCTTCTGTTTAAAGGCCGTAATTTAATCATGACCCTTTTAGTGGATGTATATGTGTAAATAAACAAAATTAAATATATTTAATGCATTATAGAGTTTGAGCTTAGAATATTTTGCTCAGGAGTATGAGGTAACATGATAAAACAGTGTTTCTGTGTTAAACATAGTTCTTGGGCATATAACTAGGGAGCTATATGAAGGTGATTACAGTAATTGATCTAGAAACCATTATTATAATTCTTTAATTATTATGTAATTTTAATATAACGGAACTTATAGGATCGGGAGTAAAAACATAGCATTTATTAAGTTAAAAGTTGGTTTCTGCATTTTGAAATAGTTTCTAAAAGTGACAAACCTTTAAAATGGGTAACTATGAAATGCTTTCTCTTTAGAAAACTGAAATAATATTAACGCAAAAAATTAACAATTTTTATTTGCAAATTTTCTTCTCGTATAGAGCATTGAGATATTTTCTATAACATAAAATGTATATCTGCAAACAATTTTCACGCTTACTGCTTTCAAGCAAGTTAAACTTATAGGTCTTATATGGATACCACACAGAGTAGTAAATTTGAAATATTTTGCTTCGATAATGAAGGCGACTACGTAAATGTTGGTGTAGTATATATACATGGTGTACTATATAAATGTAGTGTTGATGTAACGTGGTTGTTGCTGTGTGCAGGTGTTCGTGGTTCTCGCTGTGGTGGCGTGCGGTGTGTCCGCCGCCCCCGGCAACCTGCTGGCCGCCCCCCTGGCCTACGCCGCCGCCCCCGTGGCCTACGCCGCCCCCGCTCCACTGGTCACGGCCCACAGCTCGCAGGTGGTGGCGCAGAGGTTCCACGGCATCGCCGCCCCCCTCGTGGCGGCACATGCACCCATCGCCTACGCCGCCCCCGCCGCCGCCTACATCTGGAAGTGATCCGCCCCCACCTCTCACCGCACCCATACCTCACTGGCAACACTCACATACTATACAATAAAGCAATCGTAACCTATACTGTTATTACTTGTTTATTCGTGTTTAACCTTCCTAAATGAGAGTAAATAGCATGTTGTGCGTCTTAATTTAATTCAAAATGTTTATATTTGAATTTTGTACTCTAATTTCATTTTAAAGACAAAATAAATGTATTTTTAAATTTTTAAACAGCTCTTCTGACAATAACGTATTGTTATTCAGAAGGTTTAAAACTGCTGAAATTTGAAGGTTATGATATATGTACACTGAAGAGTAAAAAAAAACTGGTATATGCGTGCGTATGCAAATAACAGAGGTATGGAACCAATCAGAATAAAGCGATTCGGTCGGCCGCTAGATCGGTTACTGCTGCTATAATGGCAGTTTATCAAGATTTAAGTGAGTTTGAACGTGGTGTTATAGTCGGCGTACGAGAGATGGGACATAGCATCTCCGAGGTAGCGATAACATTTGAATGTTCGCGTACGACCATTACACGAGTGTACCTTGAATATCTGGAATCCGGTAAAACATCAAATCTTCGACATCGCTGCGGCCGGAAAAAGATCGTGAAAGAACATGACAAACGACGACTGACGAGAATCATTAAACGTGACAGACCAGCAACCGCAACCCTTTCTGAAATTGGCGCAGACTGGATTTGTGGACTGCCCTGCAGGATTCATTGTGTGAATTGCCTCCTGCATACCTTCAGACATTAGCCGAGTCTATGCCACGTCGTTTTTCGGCACTTCCTCGTGCTNGGTGGGGGGGGGGGGGGGGGGGGGGGGGGGGGGGGGGGCTAAACGATATTAGGCAGGTGTACCAGTTTTTTTGGCTCTTCAGTGTTTATATATTATATGTATATATTTATATAAAATTTTGAAATATATACAGTGTTATATAATTCAATCATATGCCTTTATTATAAAACAACTTTTCATACATATGCCTAATTTATATACACAGCATGTTGTGTTCAGTAAAACAGAATAGGGAAGTAGGCGTTTAACATAATTTTAAAATACCTCGTAGTTAAAGTTTATTCGAGGTAAACAACTGTTTCTGAACTCCAGCGAGAATATATACGTAATCTTGTCTAAAGTTGATGTCGCAAGGAAAGAATAATACAATATATTATCATTCATGATTCAATTCGAGAACTCTGATATTGTAGGTAAATACTAGTGCTTCATCCAGTATCATTCCTTGTTTATAACTGCTCTACATTGTCTAACACAAAACCGGTAGCGACATAAGCCTATAGGTGTCCTGCCTCGTAGAAAATCTTACCTAACATTGACCATGTAGGTAATAAAACCTTATGTCGGAAATAATTGGGGCTTTCACGCATAACGGCCAGGAAAATATTTCAATATTTATAATACATATACTGCACTAAGAGTAAATTATAACTGCGAAATACTGATAAAGGCAAGTTTAACACAACAAACAATAAAACATAAGTGGTGATACGTTTTTAATATATACTTATAATTTTATTTTTCACAGTTAATTTAAAGAAATTTGCATATAAACTTTCTTCCGATTTCTCTTAATTCGCCAAATTCAACTATTGAGTAAGTTTGCAAGCATGATGTAATAATAAATTCATTATGATATTAAAATAACTTGTAAAAATATTTACAATTTGAATAAAATTTCTAAAAGAAACGGGAATAGTATGATAATATTTTACGTCAATATATTTAGTTTTTTTTTTTTACACAAAAATACTCCTTGTTTCACAGAAGGCATGGACATGCTTCCACAAATTGGTCCGTATAAAATTATTCAAACAAATGGATAAACAGAACTGTAGGGAATTTTTTTTGAGTCTTGTATTAAGTACTAACATTTTTGGAATCTATATTTGATTATTGCTATTGACATATAACAACACTGTAAAAATATATAGTTAACTTCTTAAACTGTAACGGAAGTTTTTAACCTTTACAACGCACGGAAATAGTATTACGTATCAGGCTGAAAATATGGGAATGTTTAACATCGCTACTATTCAAAGTTGGGAACTTCCCTACGCATTTGACTCTTTCGTAAGCAACTATAGCATGGGTGTCCAACATAATTTTGCGGCGGGCCAGGTCAAGTATGTTTGTAACCATAGCGGGCCAAAAGAAATACCCAATAGCAAAGTGAGCTTTAAAATATTAATAAATGTAAATAAAACGGAATTTTTTATATTATGCAATATGGATAATTTATTAAAAAGAAAACCTTAGTTTTACAATGCTTACACTTAAATAAATCAAAACCAATCTAATGAGATACCTGACATTTTTTTTGTTTACTCAGGGCATCTATGTCAGCTGATATTTTAGATGTGGCTATGCGCAGAATGCCTGTAAGATGGATGTCTGATAATGATGATCTTGTTTTGGATTTGTTGTGTTTCATGCGGGAAAAAAGCTGTTCACAAGTATATGTACTACCAAATAAGGAAATTTGTTGAAGAGCTAATTTGGTCATGTTTGGGTATTGTTTTTGGTCAACATACTTTTTGTAAAATTCAACCAACCCATTCGGAAGACAACCATCGTATGTGGTTTTTAGAAGAGATTTGCTTTGTATTTCAATCAATTCCAACTGTAGGTTTAGCCTGGCGCTTTGAACTTCAACATCAAAGGGATTTTGGAAGACTTTCATGGTGGGCAGTTGTAATTTGAAGTCTGCGAATCTCTCATCNCAAAGGGATTTTGGAAGACTTTCATGGTGGGCAGTTGTAATTTGAAGTCTGCGAATCTCTCATCAAACTCATTCCTTAACCTCTGCAGTAATGATGCGTACTTGCCTAACTCCAACGTCTCTTGGTTTCTTGAAGACAAGGTCTCCCAATGAGCCAACTGCTT
>NQII01003285.1:27033-94338 GCA_002778355.1 Clitarchus hookeri | reverse complement strand
ATTTGATACCTACGAAGCGCAGTTCGTGTTATTGTTTATAAATCGTAGGTAAACATTATTTACTTGCCTACAAACATGTGAATATTATTTGTAGTCGATAAAATAAACATATTATCTAAGAGACTTTGTAAAGATTGTTTGCGCAATATTTGTCTATTATATGTCNCGTAGTCGATAAAATAAACATATTATCTAAGAGACTTTGTAAAGATTGTTTGCGCAATATTTGTCTATTATATGTCATCATCTATCTATGCTATGACTTTAAAAATNGAGACTTTGTAAAGATTGTTTGCGCAATATTTGTCTATTATATGTCATCATCTATCTATGCTATGACTTTAAAAATATTAACTAGCTCGCGGGCTGGATGTAGGGCCTACGCGGGCCGGATGGTGGCCCGGGGGCCGTATGTTGGACGGGCCNAACTAGCTCGCGGGCTGGATGTAGGGCCTACGCGGGCCGGATGGTGGCCCGGGGGCCGTATGTTGGACGGGCCTGAACTATAGGAACGTTACCATGGGTGTATAGGAAAATGTTTTACCATTCGCGTTATATCACTGTATGCATACACTGATATGGTAAATTTACAAATATTTTATTTGTGTGTGGTTTTTGATGCATTAAGTAGGCTATTGCAATTATACAGCAAAATGATTTTTATTATTGTCGTATTTTATTTTTTAATGCTAATATAGGTACGGTATTTGCAAATTATTTTATTTATTCCACAAGGAAGCAACTTGACTTCAGAAGTTGTAACTATATGAACTTCTAGATATTTAAGTTGAGAACGAGTAATATTTTCCTTGTGTTACTGATACGGCAAATATTGATACGTAATTTTTCTATAAGCCTAATCGCAGAAAATTAAATACCTTTTTTGTTTAAAGAGAATTGGAAACATATTTCTGTTTTTAAATCGTTTTACCATTTGCAGTGCCGAATCTCATATAAAACTTATTCATTATACACGCACATAAATGTTATGCTTAAAGAAGAATTAGCTACTTATTAAAACAGTCATAAATATATATTGAAAGCGTATCGTACTACTTCTTGCTTCACAGATATTTTGAGATCTAAATTGCCTTGGTGTCCATATAAGCTCGTGGGGCTATTGGGCTGGAAAGATAGTGGTTTATTCATGTTATATAAAAAGCGTCAATAAACTTATGTTTAATAAATAGGAAATAGAGCTTTATGGAGCATATATATGACTATGGAGGTCCATAGTTTTAACATTTATGCAAAATCTTCATTTTAAAATGCTTGTTTATATATTTATTTCAGACAGAGTGTTTCTGCACAATTTCCACCGATGTTTTCTATCGCTAGACTTACACTATTTGAATATCATGTGAACAAATTTTTCTGGGTGAGAAATGAGTTGTATTAGTACACGAAAGAATTTTCGGCCATAACTAACAATAAAGTGATTTTTTCCTAAAAATTTTTTTCACGCGATAAAAAAATTGCTCTTTCCAAGAAGAAATCACATTAGTATTTATCGTCATGATGTTGCGTTGTCAGTTAAATTAAATATTGAAAAATTGTTTATGGGTTAATGAATTTGTTTTGACGTGTAGTATTGTCATATGGGACGGGAAGTTGGCGTCAGTATTTTATGATGGCCCACAGTTATTTTAAGGCTACGCGATGTTTGTAGTATCGAGATGTCAGTGAGTTAGCCGCAGGTATAAAATTTTTTTTAGATATGATTTTGTTACAATGACGTTTTATATGACTTTACACGCAGATGAGCTTATAGGGATCTGAAATTGTAAGGAAAAGAGAACGAGATTGAGAAAAAATAGAAAGTAAATGAGTCTCATCCATAAAAAAAACACACCCGAAAAATAACCGCATCTAGAGAATAAGATTGGGATCGAACATGCAGCCTGACTAATAGGTGTTAAACGCGCCTCCAACATGAACTTACAATTTCGGTAAATGTTATTATTTATATTTTCTTTAGCCTTTTAATTTTTTCAGGGCCAGATATAAATCGCCCATGCATCTATTTTTATTCTACTGCTTTATATAATAAATTATATTATCCATTTCGGCACAGTATGTAAACTGAAAAAAATAACATGAAGCTGCAGAGGAAATTCTTAACATAAGGGATGGCAATCACTTAATGACTATGCATTTACTTATGCTACCTCTCAGCGTACATCAAATATTACTGGCCATAGCAGATCTCAGTATCTGAGACGTTTTGTATGATATTGTATAAAGAAAAAAATTTTGTTTATACAAAGATAACTTACAAAATGAAGGTGAGTACATAAGAAAATATCAAACAAAGCTCTGCGTGGTCTACGAGAATATCAACTAAAATGGTTTATTCTGTGCAATTCTTACACAAGGTAAATTATTACATCTATTAGAGGAAGTTACTGTGTCAGTCACAAAATACAAAAAAATATTTCTGTTGTAAAATTACTATTAATAAAAAGAAAAGAGTTTGTATAGCGAATAAGAAAGGCCTCAGTTACAGATTCAAATGATCGTAGCATATTATAAAACCTTAAAATGTACAACATTTTTGTTGATTTTATATATTACCCTGTCAAAAAAAAGCCTAGTGAATTTGTTAATTCACAATTACAAAATGTATTTGGTTTTTAAATCTGAGGCCGTACATGTATAATTTACTGCCACGTAAGTGTGTAAAAATATTTCCATCTCAAAATTGCAATAAAATATTTTCAGCCAAATTGGATGGTATTATTTTAATTACATGTAAAAGTTTCACAAATTTTTTTAATAAAGATGGTTAGGACAAATGCAAACTAAGAGGTTATTCTGTAAGTCACAAAACATTTAAATTCACTGAGCAGATAGCCGACCTCCCGTTGCGCAGTCGGTTGGTGCGCCGCCGATCTGGGGTGCGGGAGGCTCTGGGTTAGAATCCCAGGTATGATATGGGTATTAGTTTAAGTTAGATCATACATTAGTTTGTAAGTCGTCCCCTGATAAGCCTTCACGCATAACACTGGAGGACGTTATTAAGTCCTTTCGACTACTGAGCAGGTATGTATTACAACTCTTCAGAACATTATTGAGGCTCATAAAAATTAGTGGTTAAAACTGACTGTCACGTCTTTTAGGGTATCCGTTTTTGGCAGCTTCTATTGCAATTAATATGAAAACAGTCGCTATAATTATAAAAATTATTGTAAATTTCACTTATAGATTAGCAGAACGAAACTATAAGTAAAAAATACTGTGATGTCACACATCGCTTCAGATTTCCTTGTACTGTATTTAATACCATCTACAATATACTTCTCTATATATACATAATATTCAAAAAACTTGCGCTTCTCAGTTGGGTTCGTCAGTTTTTTTGTCTATGCCATGTAAAAACAAAATATTACCAATATAACTAAAGAGCCTACTTTTCTCTACATGGATTAAAATAATTTTTATGAAGTTCTTAACATGTTATATTTTAGTTGGGTCTCAACGTCTTGTTGACAGAGCTACCATTAGAGATTGAAACAGACACAAAATCAATACTAGTGAGACAATTACAAATACACACGTGACTTACCCGGGACTTGAACCCAGAACGCTTCGTACCGTAAGCTGACGTGCAACCAACTGTATAACGAAGGTAGGTCCTGTTTTGTAATAACAAGTTGCTCGTCCATATTTTTGTCGTTTTAGTTATTATACATGTTTTTTCTTTTGACAAGGAAACAGCTTTTCATAATTATCTGTCTGTGTTGTTGTAAAAAGTTTTTCTGTTTTTTTCTTGCTGACTTCTGTGTGTGCGTGTGCGATTTTTATTTAGTATCATGGTTGGCAATGGACACAGTACAAACTTACCAACATAATAACATGAACTCTTCATTGCCATAAATTTTCAAAGATAAAATAATGTGTGCCATTGTAACACTATGTGTGAATAATAATTTAAAGAATCAACCTTAACAGCTGGTCTTCCAGAGATTTAAAGTTATAATATGAATGTGAGTTTCTGAATTACTTGACTAAACTGTTACTTACCTTTTAAAAATCGGACCACTCATTCTGTAAAATTATTGCTATTATTTTCGCGTAACGTTCCTTGTCATTTTACACACACATACATGTATATATATACACATACACACACATTGACCGAAGACAGCGTGACTAAGATTATTTCTGTCACGCGTAATAAGCGTAATGACGGGTTTCTTTACAAAAAATATACCACTCCCAAATATATATCGTATTGTCACGGTAGTTAGCACCGTCTATTATTTGAGATAGGTAACAGTAGTTGGCTAGAACACCATTCTACGCAGAGGAGGGCTATGGGTTCAAATCCCAGACCGCATAGACATGTATAAATTTTAGCTTTAAGCTTAAATTAAGTTTACTGTCATCTTAGAATCAGCGTTCCATCATAAACCAGAGAAGTTATGAAACCAAAATTAGAATCATTATATCACATAGGATATCACATCATTTAGAGAAAGGCTGCTAACAGCACTAACTGCTCCCCCTTATAAATTTCTCGACAGTCATGCCTAGTTGCAAGAATATTTGGTTAATTTTACAAGTAAGTTTTAATTAATAATATTTAGAGTAAAATGGTACACTAAAAATTTAGGTAATTTTTGTGATTACTTAAAAATAATATGTTAAAATTGAAACGCCAACATTATAGCGGCTATTAAAAAATCCTGTAGTTTACGTAAAACTTTTCCTAGCAGTTTCCAAAAAATTGATTATATCGTAATTTACAAAACACGATTTCCGTGGAAAAAATTTACCGCTACCAGCGATTGCAAAATATTTTCGCAGTGTAAACTTAATAGCGTAGGAAGTAGAATACGAGTTTTGTAAACATATTCATTATAGAGTTACACTATAATACTTACATTTAGAGACTCACTGGCTGAAAAATGAAGATAATATTTCAGGATCAGTCGTTACGTCTGCGAAATGAAGTTGAACAAGTATTAATAAATAATATCCTTTTAGAATATCAGGTAGTATGGAAATTATAACACTGGTGTGTACTATAGTTGCTTTGCGGAAAAGCTTTCCTCGGAGATCGAAAGTAGCTTTGAGAACGTACTTTATTAAATCCTTAGAAAAATATTAGGATAATTCAAAGCCAAAAATTACATTATTTATACTGCAAGTATTCAGGAAAACAACACTCACACGCCAATAAAATTATGCACAAATTTAAGACATAAGTCGTAACCCAGTGTTGTCACGCAGTAATAAAAAGGAACCTGCATTCTGAATTATTATCTGATTATTATTACCATTCGATAATTTACAACATACAGTTATCGCTCACTTCCCTGACCATGATTGTCCGACACTGCTCCCTTCTCTGATGATACTTTAGGCAAATGGGATGCTAGGTCATAAAAAAAATAGGGTCCAAATGAAAACATTTTTTCTTCAGGTAGAAGTGGAGTTATAAAACAACACCTGGCGGAGTGTTCCCTACTAAGCCTCGTGAAGTAGTAGTTATCTACGACACTGTAGTTCAGTCCAGGCGAAGTAAAACCTTGTGTTGCTGGATTTGTAGGATGTGATCCCCGGAACAACTGGGTTTGAACGGAATTGTACAGCATGCCCCATTCACGATTACTTCAAACTATTTTTGAAGCCCTACGTAAGTTATACTTGCGGGATATTCCTTCGCCTCATACAAACAAAGCTTAGATAATTACACCAGAAGGCCAACGCGCCGCATTCGTACGCAATCAGCGTAATAAGTTTTTTGCATAAGAACAATTTCGTACTAAGCATTACCAACACTCTGTAACTATTTCTGTATTTATTCATAGTAATTATAAACAGAATATTGTATTTTAAAGATAAAATATAACTCAACGTCCAATTTAAACCAAATAAGGTAACTTTATTTCAACACAAGTTTAAAACGCTTGTGATAACGTGTCACTTAGGAAACGACGAAACAAGTCACATACGTGGGGAGTTTTTTTTAAAGTTTGATTCAGAAAGTGAGAAGAGAGTGCGAATAGATTATATTAGGCTACTTATTTAACTATACTAATCATCATATCGTGCAGTACACGTTACTGAAGGGACGCTGTGGTTCTGTTGCGACTGTCATTTTACAAGTATACCGATTTTCGGAGAAATTGAAAAACATGGATGAGCACATACTTAAGTATGATGGCCCCTCGAATTGCCGAAACCTCAGCGTGTTGCAAGAAGGTTGCGTTGACCAAACCCTGTGAGCTTGGCTGGCCGGCGTCCAGAGTGCAGTCACTGTTACCTCACTGGCTGTGTATATAAGCCCCGCGCTTCGGAGGGAAGGTAGGTTACTGTATCCTCTACACTCCAGCAACATGTACAAACTGGTGAGTGCGTCTGTTGTACCTCGCCTTCAGCTCAGATGTAAAAAGCCACGGCTGCCGTGTGTCTACCAAGGCAATACGGGTTAGATCCCCGGCGGGGTCTCAGTCAGACGTGGAACGAGTGGCGGAATTCGCTGCTGGCCTGTTACGTTTCCTCAGGAAATTCTCGTTATCCCTTCCGTTCAATTCCTTTCTAACTGCGCCTTAGGCTAGCATTTATCTATTTAGTTCAGGCTTAGTGTCTATAGGCTGTTCACGGTTACTTCAAAATTTCCTGAAGCGCTGCCAGAGTCCTACTTCTAGGATATTCCTCCGCCTCATGCAAACAAAGCTTAACGAAGTACAAAAAATTACACCAACGGGACACGCACCGGATTCGTGCGCAATCAATGTAGGTAATAACAGTTCGAATAATTACTATTTCTTATTAGGTGTTTCAAACACACCTATTTTCTCCCTGTTTTTATGTATGTTAATTATAAATAAATACTTAGGAAAGAACCAAACACGTCATACTTACGGTGATTTTTCTAAGGTTTCATTATAAATGTGTGAAGACATCGCGAATCCACTATATTACTGGATTAGCTTACTAGGCGTCTTGCATTTTTATTAGAATCGCCACAGCAACATAAATGTTCACTAGCACGCCGTGGCTGACTATGGACTACCTCAACGTATATCGAATAGAGGCGGATTTACAGTAAACTTTCGCGTCCGTCCGTCCGACATCCGTCCGTCAATCACGTGACCAGAAACTAATCAGGTGCTTCTAACAATTCTATCCGTCCGTCTAAAACTTGGCAAGCTTTAACTTTTGACGTTCGGACGGATTAAATTACAGCCTTCTGAACTTGTACGTTTTGTTACACGATCATTCCGAGTTCACTGGAAGGCTGTGTATTGTGTGCCGTGTTTTGTTTTGCTTGATTGTTTGTTTTCATATATATATTTATGTAGCTGTATAATGCAGCGACATTGCATCTTACTGACGATTTGCTGATAGTTACGTTCCGGAACACGAGTTCCTTCTGTGCAGAAATTTATTTTTGATATGCTATTTTTGTTGTGTTATTTTTGAAATTTTTTAACATAAACTAGTTCCGTCATTTCCGTGTATGAGAGATTTGTGTATTTACACACACAATAACACCAATAATTTGCACTTTTAATAACGATTTTTTTTTTCAATTTATAAACGGTTGAGTCTGGTTTACTTTGCAGCAATTAACTGATGGAGAACGAACGAAGTCTTACGTAAATGGCTCGCAACAGGCTATTGTAAAGCTGCCTTAAGGACATAGGAAAATCACTGTGTGGATCAGGACTGTATAACTGTGTTTTGCAATTATTACTCCTCTTCGCTCTCCCAAACTGAACCACATTTGTTCAGATATCAAAAGAAAATTCTAGGCATGCAAGCCTCACGACCAAACACTTGTATTCGCAGTCAGGATTCTGTATTTATATAGTCCCAAAATTTAAGTGTTTTATTACAAATTCTTTAGTAATGTGGTAGCTTATCTCACTAGACAGGCCGTTCTGTCTCGTTCATCTCAGTATACGATGCACGATCAATACTGCGTTTGGGTGTTATTCTTTCAGTGTACTGTAACACGAAATTGACAACTCTCGATTTCTCAAGTGTGGTGGACAACGCCAATTGGCCATGTAACTGAGTATACTTGTGGTTTATAATTAGGACCTGTGATTTATAACAAGTAATGGTAACACTTATACTTGAACATGACCATTGTAGTTAATGTATCATACACTATTAAACACATTACTTGTGTAATATTTTTGCTTAGAATATCTCCCTTAAATGTACTAGGTAGTACGATAAGAATTAGTGGCCATATATTAAGGTCTAAAAAAAGTTACTTATAAAAATAACTAGAGTACGTACACGTAACTGATTACATTATGTCTCAAAACCTTTGTTTATTATTATTTCTAGTAGAATGGAATATGAGGGAGGAGGATATTTTAATGATAAAAAAATATGTCTAATGTTTGTTAAGTTAAAAAAATTTTTGTAAATAGGAGTGATTTTAAAAATTTGCAAAACTGTAATGAAAATTACTACATAGTAAATGCATTTTCCTAAAAAAATATATATATTTGTGAAAATGAAATAACGGATTGAAGATTTGTTTGTGATAATCTTTTATCCTACGAAAAAGGTGGATATTTTATAATCCAAAATCGCACCTACACGAAATTTGGACACTTGTTTTTTTTTTTCCAAAAAGTAAATATTATAGGTGCACATTACACCACAGATTAAATTTAAAATAAATATTTTACTCCTTTTGAGCGTGTTGTTGTAGTGTTGATGTAACGTGGTTGTTGTTGTGTGCAGGTGTTAGTGGTTCTCGCTGTGGTGGCGTGCGTGTCCGCCGCCCCCGGCAACCTGCTGGCCGCCCCCGTGGCCTACGCCGCCGCCCCCGTGGCCTACGCCGCCCCCGCCCCGCTGGTCACGGCCCACAGCTCGCAGGTGGTGGCGCAGAGGTTCCACGGCATCGCCGCCCCCCTCGTGGCGGCACATGCACCCATCGCCTACGCCGCCCCCGCCGCTGCCTACGTCTGGAAGTGATACGCCTCCACTTCTCACCGCTCGCAAACATCACCAACAACCCTCATATTTTATACAATAAAGCAGTATTAACATCCTATTTTCTTATTTATTTAATTTAAAACTAAACTGTTACCTACATCTGGTGTTCTGTTAAAATATCTAAGTGAGACGTTAATAAAGTGAAATATAATTTTAACGACCTTATAGGAAACTTGCTGCCTTAAAATAATGCAAGAAGGAGGTTAGAAATTGAATTGTATGTACCTTTTTTTAGTTCTTCATTCTCCCAAATGTATGCAGATATTACAGTGCTGAAAAATAAAACATATCTGCTACTACATGCTCCATATTCAAGCTGAATGTATCTATCTTATTTTCTTTATGTATATACACACATATATAGTGCTACCACAGGAAACTATTTAACTGCTACCAAACATTATGTTAACAAATAAATAAATTGTGCGCTGGGAAAAATGAGGCATTAATAATTATAATGGCGGGTTACTGAAAAATCCTATTAATTTCAATACTGAACATAGAGGAAATCACTACACTTACATATCACAAGGAAGTCAAATTAAATAAGATTATTCAGCGGACTTGTAACCCTTGTATTTTGGAATTAAAAATGTATATTTTGACAAAACAACATTACTTTCTTATCAAAAATCAATCACATAATAAAACAATTACTCAATTGTTAAACTTTTTGGAACCTAAAATTTTTTCAAAATAATATAAAAACTGGGAATTGAAAATGTTGTGGCCCCTCACGTAAGGTAATTAGAGGGAACGTGAATTTTTATATTTTCCATTAAACTATTTACCATGTCGAATATGTTACTTCGGTCTATAAGAAATTAAACAATTTGATACTTAATTCCAAATTGTTTTTATTCTGTTTGTGCGACTTATAAAAAACCTATTTATTCAAGAAATAAAGTTGTTAAATATTAAATTAATAGCTGTGCGTGAAAAGTCTGTCAGCATCCTGACGTTAGAATGAGACACCGTATTCCGTCGATCCCATGCCAGGCTCGAGCATGGCCATCCCAAAATGTTGATTCGGAAGAATCGCAAAACGGGAAGACAAAGGTTACGGTAACAGGAATTTGAATTTCGGGAACGACTTGAAATGCTTGAATTTGTTGAACTACTTGAATTCCTTGAATTACTTGAATTAATTGAATTACTTGAACCCTCCGTAACGACAGAGACAAGGCAAAAACTGGAATTAATCACGGTACCTGAAATGTTGCAGAGGTTAAACGAAATACATTGTCGTAGAACATACCCGTAATGAGAGTTCAGGAGAAGCTTACATACACCCACAGTCGGTCACCAACTTAATGTTGACACTAGTCGGGTAAGGTTGTGCTACTCTACATTTCTTGAATAAAGTTACCCATCTACATATCAGGTAACGTGCGCGCAATCTGCGATTACATCTTCGAGTACGTAAGTTCAGCTCCTCCTTCAGCGAGACACGTCGAGTTATCACCAGGTAGTAGGTGGGAATGACCCTGGAACGGTGCGTCCAATACGAAGAGATACGCGAAATAGCGCGTCCTAGGCGGAAGGATACACTGAAATTTAGTTCGCGAACTGTCGTTAGATGTTGCTGGGATGGACAAAAGCTGCTCCGGGTGGTGCAAAGGGCAAGTTTTCTTGTGTAATGACACCTGCAGACTGTGGACAAAGCGGAACATTTGCCGTGCTGGGAAACGGTTCTGCAAGACTAAGAAGCAATGCAAAGGAGAGACGCTGCAAGACAACAAACTGTCTTGCCAACATCCGGGCATAAGATGACAGACGCGTAGCCAGCAGGCGTTCACACGACAGGTTTGCTGTGTGGAGCTCTCTTGCCTGCCGAGCAGTTAACTGGGACGTAAAACCGAAGTATAAAGCCTCGGGAAAATTAACGGTCACCACAAATCCACTAAATTATAATCCCAAAATAGTGACTTTAGTTAAATAACGTACTACCAAAATAATTCTAACCAAATATTCTAAATCGAAAAAAATATTAACTACGTGCTTTTTAAAGACGGAAATATATGTATAGTACTTTTAAATTAAGACGAACTTATACTATATTTTGCCAAGCATTTAAGAGGGCAGCAGAAATAATTCATATATAATTCCATGACGTATGTGTCGTTTTTGAGAAATATTTATACGAAACTCACTTATTTCCCTGGGAAGTTAATAAATTACTTATTTTGTAATCATCTGTATAGGAATCTTAAAAAAAAAAACTGACTTTTACATCCCATTATAAGTATTTTCAGAATTAGTACCGCATATATGGACAAAATAAACTTTTAAGAGAGGTTAACAGAGCCAAGACAATATCACAGTTGTCTGATCCAAGTCACCGTTAAAGAAAAAAAGAGGCAAATTTCTTAGTCATAGTATCAAAGAAAAGTACTACAAAAAAGATCATGCAACATGTAACAAAATTAAGCTCTTAACTGGGTACAACATATTTATTTTATGGCATTCATTAACGAACAATTTTCCATAATACAGGATTGGGCAGTGTTATTGTCACGAATAAGACTCGGGACATTTCGCATGCTACTTAAAATATATAACCAGATAGGGACAGAAATTTCGATTCATCTATAACAAGAAAAAACTGTTACTGCATTTTCCGTTGGAGTATAAATTTTGCATACATTAATATTGAGATTGTTCTACTTCTAGCATACTCAAGCTGAGAAATATTGGTATATTGGCCGCTACCACAGCGCTAGACCTTCGTATTTTTTTGTACATGACTCACACTATTGTTTCCTGTTTACTGATTCACAGTTACACAAGGATTGCTGAAAAAAATGGGGTACGATTACAATCGCACAGGTTAAGAATCAACCTTTCAGGTTTACCTATCAAATGAATTTGCTAAATTCGCGGGGTTTAGTTATAAGACAAATTAGTTATTAATTGATTTGTCAATAATAATTATATAATATTACGTTCGATTCTTAGCGTGCAGTACATTTAAAAGGAAAATACTTGTTACAAAGGTAAGATCCAGTGAACAATGACGGCCGTAGAGTTACTCAGATCACAGTGTATTCTACTTCTTCCAAAACAAACACCCGACATTTTTCAGTCAGCATTAACAGGTTGTTGGAATGCTCTTGAAGAACGTTTCCCTACCTATTTACATCAAACGGGATTTGGTAAGTATATGCACAGAATAATTAACCATAACATTTCTCTCAGAGCATGTAAGCTACTAATTCACTTAATCTATAAGTTAAAGTGGAGTCGAGAGTGAAGTGGAGAGTTTTGGGCTGCTCTGAACATCGAGGTCTTGAGAGCCGATGAGTGTGAAGCGAGGTGTGAATGGAACAGCGCCGGAATGCAAGGGTGGGGGAAACGGGAGATCCCCGAGGAAACCCGCCGAGCAGCGGCATCGTCCAGCACGATTATCACCTGCGAAAGTCAAGGAGCGACTGCGCCTGTAATAGAACCCTGTCCGTCTTGGCGGGAGGCGAGCTTCCTAGCCGCTGCGTTACCGCGGCCCCATATAGTTTGAAAAACCTTGGGAAAACAGGTACTATGAAAAGTCATCGGTATTTTCCGAAAAATTGGAAGAAAATGGCCCAATAAGAATTAACTTCATTGAAGTGGACAGGGACCGAAACTTCGACCTATCGAATGCGAGTTAAGTCAGGAATCTCGGAAGACCAGACACGTTGCACGCTTGGTGGGTTCTAAATGTAGCAACTCAGTACATGATGCTTTGATATCCAACAATATTTTTACAGTAGAGGCTACACGAAGTTTTTATAAAATTTTACTTCACACATGCCACAAGATCAGAAAATAGGAGCACGGAAAATTGAAATCCTGGAGAAATCACCGGTTAAGAAACTCGCAAACCTGCGTGAATGCTTATGTTGTTGCTTAAAATACGGCTTAGAATAGTGGGCTCTAAATAAAATTTTCAGTATTAAAATCAATCTCATTATTGTTAGTTATTTACATAGGTGCATTGTTTATCCAAAACACTACAGGTTCTTGGTGTTAACAACACAGACATGATGGTCTGTCGCGGTTAATCCTTCATCAACAAGGACTCTTATATTCAGCCTGAAAAAGCTCGTAAGTAGATAAATACGCAGTTGATCCTTACATCACTAGAAAAATTTTGACATTACCTACGTATTTTACCAATATAAAACAAATGGTGTTTCATAAAAATAATTGCTTCTCATCAGAAGACTATATTAAAGTCAATGGTTAAACCATTTATTGTAATGCAAGTTTGCTTGAATCTCTCCAAGAGATCACTGATAAAGATCAAAATAAATTTTGTGAGTAGTTAATACTTATTGGGACGTCTACTTAGTAGAATCACTGAACTCTTATATATGCAGTTTTCAAATAATGTCACTTAAAGCCACGGAAATAATAGGTTCATTTTACTCTCATTGTACTCTCAATTTTAATATTTACGTATCTTATCTTGTCTAAACATGTGACTTTACGCATGGTTAGCTACCTGTATTCCCACCATTTTGTGTATTCATTTTCTTCCAAGGCAGAGTACCTCAAATTTTGAGAACTTTTGTATCTTTGCACATTTCGGAAGCTTGTAGCTTCGTGTGGAAATTTGGATGTCTACATTCATTGCAAATAAACTGGAAATTTTTTTAAACTTTAAAATAAGGCGGGGAAACAAAGAAAACTCTTTATTTCGTAAAATTACGGAAATAATTTTAAGCCAAAGAAAAGTTTTGCTTCACATATTCGAGATTTTTTTCCTTCCCGCATTATTAATCTTCCAGAATTTCACCAATCATTTATGCTCTTTAGAAGCTCCTTTTTGTATATGGCGTCATTTGTTTTAGACCAAAGTTTTTCTAGGAAAGTTCCATTAAAATCATGTTTTGATATAAAATTCTTAGACATATACCTGTTTGCTATTGGTGTTTAATTAAACGTACATGTATTTTTTTTCATTTGCAACATTTTCCTATTTTCCCTTCTTTGCTATTAAACGTATTTGTACTTATAAATTTAGAACCTTAATAAGATTTATTATGAATGTTTACCAAATATCTTTTTTCTCCTGAGATTCTCAAACTTTTACTTTGTCCATAAAACCATCGCTTATGTCCCATTCCCCTCTCAACTTTTGCACAACAATAGCCTAATTCACAACCCATAAGCATGCATGCATGTCAGTGATTTGATAATGTTTATAGAAATATGGGTTATGCTTGGTAGATAGCCAGTTGCACAAAGGTAATTCATTATCATACACACACACATATATATATATATAAGCAAAATTTGTCTGATTCGCATGTTACAAGGACGCACACTTGCAATTTACGATCCTTTTCAAGGTCAGGATTGTTAATGGCAAGTTTCCAATCCCACTCATGCGACCAACTATTCTACTAGAAATCTGTAATCTCAATCTGTGAGGGCGAACGTTTAGGCACTGATAGTAGCCATTTATCTATTTATGAATATTTACATTGTCATATGTTACGCAAGATACTCATTTGTCAATGAAAACTATCTTGCCGCCTGCGTAGGCCTATACTCTGATTTTTCTTTACTCTAATTTTCAGTTAACCATATCTAACATGCGATTTGTGAGAAATGTTTTACATTAAGCACAGTTACCAATAATGTATATGATAACTTGGTTATTTTTATCCAAAATAGCCGACGGTATGCTGCAGGATGGGCTAGCAATGAATCACAGTGCATTCATTGCATAAATGAAGTACGGGTGGCACAGTGTATAACATCACATTCGGTGCAGAGTGTTCGCATTTCAATGAAAATCTGTAACGGAGCAAAGTTACTGTATCCTCTTGAGAGTATTCTGTTTTTACTATACGTATGTGCAGCATATTGAACATTTATTTTGTGGAGTTTTCGAATAAATCACTCTGCAGCACAAAATCCTAAATCGTAAACTTTGTTTATAAACCCAACAAAATTGAAATGTGTGACGAATGCTCCCAAATATATGTAACTTACACGTCAATAATAATGATACATTTTTTTTGCAAAACGTATAAGTAATGAGAACAAAAAACGCACGAAGAAAAAAAGAAAAATATGAAATATGATATAATACCTATTGATGAACTGCAGCAAAAAATAATCAGATTTCTTTAAAAGTTGCCAAGAAATACAATTAGGTTTTAAGTTTCATTTGGCTAAGTTTTAACAACAAATGTATGAAAACATTGAGCATCTCTGCGTTCGCCTCTTATTTACCCGTACTTTCAGTATTCACATATTTTTACAATATAAATTTTGTTCAATTAACTCTACAAGTATTACATTTTTTAATAGTTGTATTAACACAAAAATAAATAAATACTTCAGCATCACTTACAGTATTTGCACCTACTAAACAAAATTAACAATACCTTCAACGAATATAGATTGTTTTCCAGCTTTTATGTATGTTTTAATAATATATTATGTATAATTAGCCACTTCACACTTTCCGGTGGTGCGTCATAACTGACGAACCATTCAACTGATCTGAACCAAAACTATTATGTTGACAGTTCACATTGTCTTCTTTTAATCAGAAACGCATATATTCATCAGTCCACCATTTTGGAAGCTAACAATACTTGAATAAATTAATATTTAGCACAATATCCCAACAAATTGTCAGCCGATTCCCGCAAAATTTGGCACGCGGGTAATGTTGAAGTACGCCACTTTGAATAATAATATTTTAATAGAGAAGACCCTAACTTTCACAAAGGTGTCCTTAGAAATAATCTAAGTTAGTTTGCCATGTATACCAAACCTTTAAACCTATTTCAACGTAACTTGATATGCAGGCAGTAACTATTGCAAGCATTATAAAAATATATACATTTACAACATGTGATGGCCGCCATATTCTGAGACAGGAAACCTGAAAGAATAAAGCTTTTATATAATTTATAGGAAATTATTTAACCGTTTGCCGTCAATTTAAAAAATCGGATTCGCTTGGTTATTGTTCTCTAGAATGCTATATCTCCCAAAACATTAGACCAATTATTTTTGGCAGACATGACATGCTAGCAACACATAGGTCGGCAGTAAAAATTCATTTGTTAGTAGTTTTCCGGTCCGTTATTTATACGATAGTGCCACCTGTCAAATATGATATTTAATTATTTAATATTTTAAAAATTACCAATTTTAAACCCAAAAAATCGAACATAACGTAAGTACTACTACATACCTCACGAGTCATCATAATTTTAAATGAACAAGTCAAATATTTTTAAAATGGCTGTACTCTTTCAATTCATTATAAATATTATATATCTGGAACAATTAAAGCTATCTGAAACCAACTTGGTACCATGGCACTTCATACTGTGTGTGCTTTCCTTTAATAACAAATGCTGGATTGCATGACACAACAAACACAAACTTCAGCTCGATGTCGGCTGGGCGAACGAACTCAGCCAGATACTGCCAGGACGACGTCTTCAAAAGGACATGTTACTCAAAAGATACTGTGTCAGATTCCAACTGAAAACGTTCCAGATTTTATATTACGGCAATGGCTATTTGTGTTGCTGAGTTATCAGGCCGACGCTCTTTTCACGAAATTATTTATACTTCACAAAAATGACAGAGAGCTTTAGTGTGTTTAGCCTATCCGTTAACAGACTTCCTGAAAATCATTGAACTTGTGATGGAGCAATGCCATCTGATCTCTTAGCGAAAATTGTTGACAAAACGTGAATTGGAGTGACAGTTTTCCCCCAAAATTCTAGTTACAGATTACTATAAGAAATAAGAAATTTTTTTTTATTCATTTGAAGCATAGCTAGACTTTAAACTCATGTTCGTGTGAGTTAGATTTACTGGATAGGTAACTTATACACACTATGGACGACTCTGAATCAATGACAAAGATGCAAGAAACAAGGACCAGATGTCTTACTATATAGTCTTATGTTTAACTGTATGCTTACTGGGGTAACAGCTACTGCATAAGCAGTTGAGTCTCGAGTAAACAAATAAACTTCCGAGTTTAGCCTACAAGTCACTAAACCAGCAAAAATTTGCTTCCCTGATAACTATAATTTCGCTACAACATAGGGAAATTGTAATCTGACGCCACGCTGACAAACAGTTCGTTACAGTCATCGTTCTGTAGCTACAAAATATGTTGAATACAAGATAACAACTACGTATTTTACACTAAGAGTGTACGTGTAATTATACTCATGAAATGTGCTCAAATACAAAACCGAAAAATAATTTTACTCCAATACTGTAGGTGTAATTGTACATAGGGAAGTTCTGGAACCACATAATAAAATTGGGATTTTACAGTTACCATATCAGTGAAATTCTACATGTATAATATGTTAGTATACAAAACAAGGAACATTTTTACTGTAGCATTTGAGGCGTAATTATTCTCAGAGAATGCGCTCAAATACAAAACAGAAAACTAATTTTACACTGATACTGTTTCTACAATTCTACACTGGTAAGGTGTGAAGCAACACAAGAAAAGGCTAATGTAGGTGTAATTTCATATGAATGATATATAAATATGCGAAAAAAAAAACTTGTTTCACACTGATATAGGTAGTGCAATTTAATATTACGTAAATGTTAAATTACAAATTACATAATAAAATTAACGAAAACAATGTTAGTGTAGTTTTTCACAATATCATAATACACCTACACATGTTGGTGTAAAAAAAAAACCACTAACTGAGGAGATTCGTGCTGCTACCAACATTTGTGTAAAATTATACCAACATTTTTCACATTGTACGGATAGTTCATATTTTTACATGAGAGACCGCATCAGGGACTAGTTTGGACACAGACCAGCGGTCCTCGTAAGCTGGTCCCTAGTTTGCGGAATCCTCGCCGTGATGCAACAATGTGTTACTGCCCTGTGCTAACCCGGTGAGCTTGGCTGGCCGTTATCCAGAGTGTAGTAAGTGTTACTTCACTGGCTGTGTATATAAGCTCCGTGCTTCAGGGTGACGGTAGATTCTGTCTCCTCTACACTCCAGCAACATGTACAAACTGGTGAGTACATCTTCTCTGCCTAAAGTTTAGTTAAAGATATAATACAAAATTACATTAAGTTTGTTTCCTTACTCACTATATGATTCGTATTCAGAGTTCAACCAATTGGCACATTCAAAAGCGCTTCAGAAGTATTCAATTTATTTAAGGGACGGAACTAATATTTAATAGTTTCCAACATGGTTTGGTACAAACTAGGATAGCATAGAGAAAAATAAAGGGCTGGTGTTTTCTAGAACATGGTTTAAATCTTGCAGGTAAAACTGCTCCTTAACGTTGCAACCATTGGGACTAAATTCACGACTGCTGTATTGGAAAGTTCTCCTAGTAGGCCACACCCAAAATAAACGTTTTTGTTGTTCAGTTGAATTTGAGCTAAATTAGCACCTCAATAATGGCTTAAGTTTTAATCCTCCCTTTAGGGCATGCAACATCAAAATTACATTTCGCTTAGTACAAATTTAAATTCAAATCGGAAAGGGCTTATTAAAGTCCCCCGGTGGTGCGCCTGAAGGCTTATTGGGGAAAAGTTTACAAACTAATGACATAACTTAAATTAGCATCCATACCTTGCCTAGGATTAGAAACCCAGAACCTTCCGCGCCGTAGACATGCGGTGCACCAACCGACTGCGCCATGGGAGATCGACTAGTGCAAATTGGTTAGTTTCTAAATTATATAAATAATGTAGTCAGTCAGAACAATTTTAACTAGAAGAGTACTCCTTTTACACAGGAGTAAAACAAAATTTCTCCAGGTTTATAGCTGATTCACAACTGAAAAATGTGCATGTAATAGATGTGATCCAACTGCAAAGGTAACTCAAACATGTCCAGCTCTAATTTTCTCTCAAACTAATATTTCTCTCCGTCCTGCCAGATTAAAAAAAAAAACTACAATTAAAGAATAAAAGTGTGTGGTTCTATAAAGAATCAAATTATTTCGGAAACAAATTTTGGTGACACATACTTGACTAGGAATTCACTGAAGTATGCGTAGTGTAAACCCATATTTAATACAAAGCTTGGTATTCAGAGTATATTGTAACATAAGCAAATGGTCAGCAAATAATGAATCATATATGAAGTTAATGAAGGCGAGTACGTGATTGTTAGTGCAGTATAGTGTAGCATGCCTGGTGTTGTGTACAGGTGCTCGTGATTCTCGCTGTGGTGGCGTGCGGCGTGTCCTCCGCCCCCGGCAACCTGCTGGCCGCCCCCTTGGCCTATGCTGCCGCCCCCGTGGCCTACGCTGCCCCCGCCCCGCTGGTCACGGCCCACAGCTCGCAGGTGGTGGCGCAGAGGTTCCACGGCATCGCCGCCCCCCTCGTGGCAGCACATGCCCCCATCGCCTACGCTGCCCCCGCCGCCTACGTCTGGAAGTGATCTACCCCCCACCACTCATACACAGCTCCTGTAATTTACTGGCAACCCTCACATCTTATACAATAAATCAGTATTAACATACTCTGGAATCAGTTATTTACTACAAAAAATACCTACTTATCACTTCTTAAATTACATTTTTTTTTTCGTTACTTAATTGTGTATATCCGTTATAAATGTTTCAAGTAGACAATAAAAAAGCACTGACCAATTTCTAAATGTGTAATTTAAAAAAAGTCTCACCTTTATGGGGAGTATTTCTCAAATTATTTTACTTACTAAATCCCAAAATCTATATGAATTTTGGAGTTACCGCATTTATCTTCTATCTTTCTAGCCTTTTATGTATGATGATATTTGTATATTGAAGGTATATTTTCCAGTCAAACTGGTATTTTCACTGCAAAATCCGTTATTGGTTTTTTTCGTATGAAAAGACGTATTTATTGATAAATACACTGTAAATTTTTGAACGCATGACAAACATCTCGGGAATAGGACGAAAATTGTTATTTCGTTGCGAGTAACATGTTATATGTTTTAAAACAGAATAAGTTATATATGAGATATAGATCAATATTTACAATACTCGTGAATGTTGCACACAATACTTGTTTGAAGTATAAACACAATGAATTTCAGATAAACGTGTTTGTGGATTTACTCCAATTTAATTGTAGTGTAACGAAAATACTCTTCCCAATTAATTATCAAATCTCTTATCTGGAAACTATAAAATGTACTGTTCGCACACTGCATATATAAATAAATCTACATACCGCGAAGAGTAGTGTTGTTATTGAACGAGGTAGTGCATTGATAAACCACTCTACTCGCTTTCGAGAGGACAGGTTTCGAGTACCAGTCCATCCATCCTGATTTTGGTTTTCCAGGGTTCCCCGAAATCACTCCAGGCGAATACTGGGATGGTTCTTCAATACAAGCCTTTGCCTATTCCTTGCAAATTCCTGAACATTAAACACTCTACTCAGACCTGGTCGTCATTCGGGGCACTCAAAAACATTAAAAAACAAACTTATTATTTTGATATATTTTTGACGGAAATCAAAAACTCGGCATTGCAATCACGTAACTCAACTGGTGTCCCTAAAACCACGTGCATCTAACACTGCTAAAAAAGTGGTCTGTAAATTCTTTCACGACAGAGTACATATACAAATTGTATTGAGTAAGAATTTTTGTAGATAAAATCACTCTGAAATGTACTGTATTCGGCTTTTACTAAATGAAAATCACTACCTTGAGGAACAATTAGAACCATCGAAAACACGCGAAAAATATATTAGATGCCTTTTCTGGAATCGTGACTACAAAATTTTGAATAACTATTGAATTACAGCTGTAGTTTATTACTGAAGCCCTCTTTTGCATTTTAAATTGAAACTAATTGATTTTTTTGCACTGTAGATTACGCATGATGCTTATTATAAATAGGCAAGCTAGCAATATTATGCTAAGAGTGTACTTATAATAAAATAGTATTCATGAGTTAGCCATGTAAAACCGACTAATCGCAATGTTACGCACGAGTAATACTTGAGGAATTTCAACAAATGGAAGAAGTGTTCACATATCGCATTTTCTTAGTAATTAATAAAATAACAAGGAGAAAAAAAAACGTTTACTAGTTTATTTGACTAAACTGAACTTATTTACGAAGCTTATATTGAGTATCGCAGTTCTATTAAATAATAATTGTCAGCAACTTACAACAGTAAGGATTATACTAATCTAAGAATGAAAGTCTGCTATTAACCTGTAAATGACAGTCTCTGATTGTATTAGCCAGTCAGTAACAAGAATATACATAATTATTAACAACAATTGTATTAATATTTTCAGTCTGGATAAATATCCGGCCACATCGAATACCGCCGATCTTCTCAAAGCTTCTTCGCCATTCGCTTTGTTCATCATCTCGAACGTTTTCTGGCCACTTTCGCGTAACTAAAGATATTTTATACAGCGAGCATGAAAGCGGCAAATGCATATTGGATTTGTTCACATAATTACGAAATAGGTGTATAATAAAACATAAAAATAGCAGATGAAATATAAAATTTGGGTGGTGTTGACAGTGACAGCAGGTAAATTTCAGAAGTAAATGACATCGCGTATCTCACAGCAGATGAGTGGCGGGTGTTATCGAAAAACTAAAATACAATAGGTTACATTCAGTCATGAGAAAAATACCTATTTTGTTACGCATGTCTCATCTTCGCCGCACAATTCACAAAAACCCATTTTCTGCAACTCATACTCTGAACAGTTAATAAAATTGCCATTATTAGCCTAATTTCCGAAGGGAAGAAAGGTTTATGAGATCACTCTCCTGTCTGCGTGTCTGTGTGTTGTGTGTGTCAGTGCGTGTGTCGCCCCTTTCCATTTTCGAACGCGTGGACTGAATTTCACCAAACTTGGTACACATATAGTACTTAGTAAGGACACCTGACTTTTATAGTTTTCAACCCCGCCGGGCACTTACTTAAAAAAAAATGGCTGCCATTTTAAAATTTGGGGTGATATGTTATATTTCGGGAACTGTTCAAAACCGATTTTAACCAAATTTTTTTATGCTGGCAGAGTATCAAGTAAGTCTAAAATTTTGAGATGGATATTGTAGTTGATCCGCCGTTTGGAAAAGAAACTTAAATGAAGAAATAAAGTTTAACAATTATATCTCGAAAAAAATTAAACCAATTCTCACCCAATTTGGTAGGAAAGTAATACTATGATAGCCTAAGTAAACATAAGTGTCTGAACTTTATTAAGTAATTACTATCAAAATGGTGACAATGCAATTTTTTTAGTTTTGTTTGGTATATCTGCCATACTATTGAAAAAAATTTCGATCGCATTTTTTGCACTGAAATAATATGTTAGAAACATAAAATATGACAGCATATAGTTCCATACAAATAAATAATGTTATAATATCACATCTCCGTAGAAAAATTACCGATTCCTACCAAATTAGGTAAACATGCAGTACTGAAGTATATGAAGTTAAGTGATATGTTTTAACCATTTAAGATATTTATTTTAAAAATGACGGCCTTATAGCCAAATTATTTTAGAATACTCTATCGTCAAAATTATGTAATCAATTTCAACATGAATTTGTATGTTGGTAGTAGATATTACAACTATCAACTGTATCTACATGGGGCATCTGTTGCCTGTCATTCTATTAGATAGCGCATGCGAATAAATAAAGATTTTATGCGATATCTCGGGAAAAAATTTACCAATTCCTATCAAATTAGAAAACCGGTAGTACTGCGGCATATGATGTTACATGGTATGTCATATGCATGTAAGATATTTATTTTTAAAATGGCGGCCATGTAGATATTTATTTTAGAGCGCTATATCGTCGAAACGATGTAATCAATTCCAACTTAACTTTGTATGCTGGCAGTGGGTATTACAATTATCAATTGTATCTACACGAAGCATATTATGTAATCCACTATTTTGTAAGATAGCGACATGCGTATACAAAACGTTTTATGCCATATATCGGGGAAACAATTAACAGGTTCCTACCATATTTGGCAAACAAATTATACTGCAGCAGGTGGTGTGAACTGGTATGTTTTAAGTAGGTCAGGCACTTATTTTCAAAATGGTGGCTACATAAATATTTTAGCTTAGTATAACTTATCAACGAAACAAATTCCAACTTAAGTTTGTGTGTTGGCAGTGCATATTACAACCATCAAATACGTCTATGCAGAGCCTCATTTCTCTGCTATTTTGTATGATAGCCCCACCAATAAAAAATAGTTTTTGTCTTACGTCTCGGGAAACAATCAACCCATGCCCCATATATTAAAAAATTTAACCAAATTCAATAAAATTTTCTATGTAGACATTATACATTAGAAGCATCATATATAAAACCTCTTTATTTGAAATTCTGTACGATTGCATTAAATAATATAATATAGTTTTTTATGGCATATCTTAGGGACCAAACAACCGATATTCACCAAATTCTTCACACAAGTAGCGCTACGGTAGGTCATGTAAACTTACATGTTTTAAGTGGCTCAGTCACGTATTTCCTAAATGACGGCAATGTAAATGTTTTGGGTTATTAAACCCTATAATTCGAAACATTATACTCATTAAATACGACGATTATGCTCCAAATCCAACCTCCATAATGCAGTGCATTACACGCTAGCTTATTGTACGAGGTTTTCTGGGCTCAAGTCCCGTGTAAGGCACGTGCGTATTTGTCACTGTCTCATTAATGTTGCATACGTTTCTGGTTTTCATTTCTTATGTTGTTGCTTTCAAAGAGAAGTCAAGTCCTACCTACCAACTCAGCTTTTAAGAACGTATTTATATATTAATTACACCCATGTTGAGGAAAGTAGGCTTATTAGTTATATAAGAACTTCTTGTTTCCTTTTCGTTTCCACTATAAACATGGCTACAGATTGACGCAGATGAGTACGAGTAAATTGTAACTCCACTATTATTTCGTCTCTGTTAAAACCCTTATATAATTAGTTAAATTTAGTAGTCTGGTTAACTAAGACGGAGGAAGTTGCGAGTTCGACTACTAATTCTTTCTTCCAGACGCAATGTATGTTGAACTAAGTCGTGTTTTGTTTCTTTAAGCAAAGCAGTGCAACGGCCAAAGGGTCGGTGATTCTCAAGTACCAAAATATTATTTCATCTTGAAAACCTATTTAAATTAGCTTGCAGTACATATTATGTGTACGCTGCTAACTAGATACCCCATTTAAACTCTACAGTAAGCAACTAAAGGTATTTTGTTTACTTTCACCATTCATAAGCTTTGCTTCTTACGTTGTAGACATTCCTTGAATGAAAGACACGTTTTATATGCAAATTTATGTTCGCCAAATTATGATATAAATTTCACAAACTTATTTCGCTGTATCTGAAGTGTCCATTCTTGAGTGGTTGCAACTTCCGGAAAGAGAAATAAAAATATCTGTTACAGGAAAATATTATGATTATATTTATACATTTTTAAAATAACGTGCAGATGTATTTCTTTAATCGAACAATTGTCCAGCACGAGGAAACACAAATTTTCGAATTTAAGGGAATCTGCAATTTTGTGAACATGGCTGTTTTTCACAGTTAATTATTTCATCGAGCAAACTGTGTATTAAATAAAACAATGTTAATTAAATATTTATTTAAATCAGTTGTAAATAACTAGCACTCCACGCTGTGCCACTATTTACACTTCATCCTATATAATAACTTATTTTTACATCAGTTACTTAACATTCGATACTGGCACAGTGTGATACCACATACACGATAGAAGGACTAGTTCTCTAATGGTACATATTTCCATGACATACTATTTTCTCACCTTACGACCCAGAAGGCAGAATATTGCATTTGTCACATTCATGCAATGGTCCAGTATATGAAAAACCTCCCGTTATTATAATTTAATTTGATTTTGTACGTTGCTCGGTGTTTATAAAAAGCCGGTGTTACCGGATACACCGTAAACGTATGCTTAAAAATGTGACGTATGATAGAAGTTGGCCCAGCCCGTCTTGCTGAAGTCTCCAGCGTGACGTCGCAAGGGACTGCGCAAACACCTGTTGTTTAATTTCTGCGAAGTCGCTGGCTGCTAGCGCATTCTGGCCGCAGTCTATTGACGTAACGTTACGCCCGTGCTTTCTAGTTACGCCACAAGTCCCAGATAACGCCGGCCTTGCTGAGCTGAATGAGCAAACGGCGTCGAAAGTGCTTTCTTCTTGATGCCGACGGCACAGTAATTAACACCGGCCGTCAAGCACTTGCAGGTGACCAGCCTTGAGATCGCAATATCATAAAACTAAGGAAATGTTTATGATACCGTTATTGCTTATTACCTACGCATCTGCGTGCTACGTAGTGTACAATCGCGTAGAGTGAAGCGATTTGGGCGGCTCTTAACAGCGAGGTCTTGGGAGCCAATGAGCGTGATTGAGGTGAGTATGGAGCAGCGTCGGAATAAAGGGGCGGGGAAACAGGAGATCCCCGAGAAAACCCGCTGACCAGAGGCATCTCTCTGCACGATTCCCACATGTGAAAATCCGGGAGTGACCCAGCCGGGGATTGAACCCGTTTTGCATTGGTGGGAGGCGAGCAGGCTAACCGCTCAGTTATCTTGGCCCCACACAACAATCGCGTAAATATTCTGTAGTTATTTTTAGTGATTTTTTGTGAACGAAGAGGTACTTGCAGATCTTAACAATCGTAAAGATAATATTCTTAATTATTGCTTCCGTACTATACTAAATAATACCTACTATAGTCAGTTCATGGTAAATTCCAACATTTATGAAGCCCTGCTTAAATTCTGCTACCAGTTTAATCCTTCGCCTCATGCAAACAAAGACTTGCCGAGTCTAGAAGATTACACAAAAGGGACAACGGACCGCATACGTGCGTACTCCTTGTAATATTTTATTGCATTAGAACTATTTCTTCCTAGGTATTACCAAAACACCTATTTTCCCCGTTTTTATTTACATTAATAAAAAATGCAGAAGATTATAACTTATTGGTAAAATATACGTAAATGTTCTGTTTAATAAAAAATAAGGAATTTTTATTTTAACACAATAATAAAATTCTTTTGATACACGATATATTTAGGAAACAATCAAAAACGTTATGCATGGGTTGATTTTTCAAAGATTTTATTTAAAAAGTGTGGAGAAGCCGCGAATAGGGCATATAGCGGTATATACATATCTCAAAGCTACACACACATTTATTAATTAACCGTGTTTTTGACCCGCAGTCATAAAGTATTAAATCGAAATTCTAAAATATTATCCTTCGTGTGCGAATGAAGTCGAACGTACAATAAAACAGAACCCATTAAAAAAATTTCGTAACTTTACTGCTGAACCAGAAGTCTTGAAAAGCATCTCACCTAATGGCGACCTCTTGTATAATTCAAATGGAGCGACGGTGTTGTATGTGTATCTAGTCAGAAAATCTTGCTCGCTAGTGTTTCTGTTTCAGATCTAAGTAATATGGATCGTTTCGAAACAAGGTATTTCAAAACAACGGGTCTTTGGGGAACTACTTTGTCCGTAATGAATTAGAGGCGCACAAGAATTATTGAAATTTGTATGAAATGTTCTTATCACATGCGATGGTTTGAGCCAGCTTCTTTGGTCAATGATAAGCAAGGTGTAAAAAAAAGAAAAATAGGAGCAGTGGAAAGGATGGTGTTTGAGATGTTGTGATGAGCTACACGTGTTTATTCGCTAGCGCTCAACCACCTAGTCGTTTATATACTGGCGTATACTTTTTTACAGTGATTTAAGGAAATCCACACAACGTCCTGAAGATAACGAGCTATTGCAGTGGGGATTTTTAAAACACATATCACCTAAAAGGATTGCAGTTCTTTGCCATGCGTCTCTCCATTTTCCCACAGAGCATCTTAGGCTTCTATGTCAGTTTTGTCTGGCAGTAGTAGGTCTAATATCTGCCCAAATACACTAGAGTCTTTAGTGTATTTTATTTATCTTACAGTTTCTTATAAGTTTGAATAAAATTGACTTAATTTTATTTTATTGTGAAAAAAAATTTGCTTCCCAACTTTTAGATATTTTCATTGTAACTTGTGATATATTACAATGTGTATTGTGGCAACCCGTTAAAAGCTGTGAACATTTTATTTTCTCTCCGTAACTACTATAGCTTCTAGAACTATTCGATAATTGCTGTTGTTATTCTAAATTGGAAAACTATTATAGGTAACAATACCACTTTAATTAGTTTTGTGATTAATTTTTTATTTTGGCGTAAATCGTGTGTTAATATAATCGTATTTATTTTTCAAGATCGGTTTGTAATGCATTTCTTGTGGTATACTCTCGATACACACTAACTTATCGAATGTGCAGTTAACGATCCGGGTAGCTATTTAGTTTAACGGAACGATTTGTTCTTTCTGATTTCCGACTGCAATTGGCGTGAATTTCTTCTTTTGAACCTGTTATTAGTTCTATCGTAGTACGGCTAAATCTTCTCATTTTACTGCGTAAGGCGAATGGAATTGTATGCGATTTTTCACCCTCTGTTACAATGCCACTAACATTAATGAAAATTTTTATTCTCTTTCTAAATCTATGTGTCTATAGCGGTACACGAAACACGTGGATTTTCGTGTTCCTTTGCGACATGCGGCTTTCCAGTTGAAGTGCCCTAATAAACTGCATTGCGCCCTGTGTGATAGCTGTTCAACATTCTTCAATTTTGGTTTCTGCAATGAAAGCACCCCAAACATTTGCTCTTCACCACTAATTCGGATGTATATCTGTACTGGTCTATGAACCGTCTGTGGAGAGACTAAATCTTGGTATAACTACAAATTGTATGTAAACATGATAAAATATAAAAAATTAAAAACTTTTTTTTTTTCTAGATCTTTAAAAAAATGGTTTTGAAATCATGCAGAAATCGGGGTACCACATAGGTAAAGTAACGACAGTGCATTTTTCAATAACTATACCTATATAATTTTTTGTTTTATAATTTGTTGAAAGCAAATTTCGAAAATTTTATTGATGAAGGGCAAAATGAACCAGAATGATATTACATACTGACATCACCACCAGGAATATGCGTTAATTAATTTTTTGTTGTAGATAATGACATCATGCTTGTTATTTTTAATAGTAGCCTTCAAGAAAGGTGAGCTTTCGAAATTAATTAACGTATATTTAACACATGAACACCAATTAGATCAGTATAATTTAAATTATATATAATTTGAATGCAAGTGGGAGTTAGCTGGGTACTTCACACAAGTAAGGTGCGAGTGTTTGATTTACATATAAAATGTAACCAGTTTCGCATATGCTTCCTAACTCCTGAGGAATGTAAATACACTTAGTTTCTGTTTAGATAAAAAGTGCTACAACTCTATACATCCTGGTATCAGGTTCAAATAGAAAAGTAGGTACATTTCTCAAATATAGACCGTTCGCGGTTGCTTAAACACTGTTAAAATCCATTTCTTAGAAATGTGTTGCACGGAACCACGTGTATATTATCGTACGTTAAACACACAATGCACTGCTATGAGTGTAGATGGCAGGGACTTAGAAAAATTAAGTGCCGTGTATCAATGTCACGTTATCATCAATGAAATAATAATTTTATCTTTGTATTACGCGCACTGGACTAATAGTTAACATTATTATAACAAACTTTTATATTGCGAAATTTCTTAGTGTAGCGTAAACTGACATCGTCTGCAAGCTGCATTCTCCTCGCGTCTGGAAACCATATAGAGTCTTTCCGAGACAGGGCCTCATAGAAATTGTGTGCTGTTTGGTCATCAGTGGGTCCCACCCCTTTGGATATGACTGAAACAAGATTATATATATATATATATATATATATATATATATGACTGTACTATACAGTTTTGCACATGTCATATTTTAAACCTTGTTGTCCTTTTTCCAGATATTATGACGACCGTATACCAATTACGAATGTAGTCTATTCGCAATATCTTCTCAATTTTTTTTATCTAACCTTTGAAATATCACCCCATGCATGACGTGTTGCTTGTTTCCTAAACATGTGATGTATTACAGGGCTTTTATACTTGTGTTAAAATAAAAGTATGATACTTGTTGATACATTTAACTTCTACTTGTATTATATATTATTTAAAATGTTTCATTTACAGTTAATATGAATAAAACCGAGATAAAATAGGTAAGTTGGTGATACCCACTAAGAAAAAGTTCTCATGCGAAATGTTATTAAACAAATACGGTGTGTTTCCCCATTGGTTGAAATGCTAAATCCTTATTTAAGCTTGGTTTTTATGAGGCGGAGGAATATCTTGATAGTTTAACTTTGGAACGGCTTCAGAAAAGTTGGAAGTTACCATGGTCGGACGATTCCACTTTCATTGCTGCCAAGTATTTAGTACTTTTATTTTTATATTACGAGCGTTTGAAAAAATTGTAGGTAAAGAAAACTCATTGCGTGCAAACAGCGCCTTAAAAACACTCACTGGTACTTTGTCTTAGTCTTCCCGCTGAGCGGCCGATATGCGAAACCATAGTGAAATGAATGCTCTAGAGGAGGGGTACTCAAACTGCGGCCCACGGGCCCATTCTATGTTGCCCGCGCTCGCCGGCTTCAGTAGATACAAGTTACGAAATTCTTATTTTTAGGGTGTTTGTTAAAAAAATAAAAAAGCAATACATAACACGAATTTATTAAAAGTTAAAGTCACTGATGAAACTAGACGATATTTTTCGTTATTTTATAAGTCAGGCGACTTCTGTACATATTTTTGATTTACTACCTCCGCCCGCCATCACCGTATCGAACGAATAAACAAACGACTTGCAAGACGATACACGACACTCTAAATTTTAAATGTCATAGAATTACCTACCTACTTTTAGTCCATAAATATTATTGTTTCAAGTGTCGTAAGTGCGGCCCGCGGCGGTCTTAGTTTTTCTTAATATGGCCCCCTAAAAAAAGTTTGAATACCACTGGAAGGAACGACGAGTGAAGCAGCGCTCCCGGCTAATATTCTGTTTGATAAGTAATGAAATCTGAATAATCGACCAATGTTATTTTTGACGAAAATAAATGAAAGGTGATACTTTCCCAGAAAATAATAATAATACAGCACTAAACTGCAGGACTGTGAGTTTCATAGCGCACAGTTGAATCATGAGTACCAGATATTATATTCTTGGCAGAGTTAACCATTACCTACACATGGGGAACGATACATGTTGGACTGGATGAAGAAAGGAAATAAGGTTCTTAAAAGTACAGTACAGAAATAATTATGAAGGGAAAATATAATAAATTGTACGACTCATAGAGGAGGCGACTTACATTCGGATTACATGCGAATTGCCTACATTTATGTTTACTGCAATGCCAAAAAAGTGTTTGTAACAATTTATCCAAAACTCCCCGTAAAATTACGGACTAATTGCTTTTTAAAAACACACTTTCCGTAAATTTCACCAAAACCTCCATGAATTTACGGAACCACTCTGTAAATTTGATAGTTTTCTGTTCTTCCTGTTTATGAAAAATATATTACAAAACAAATGTTTACTTTTCATTGTGAGGGTGCTTTACTGTGCGTTGAAAAGCAATTTTTAAAATGTCAAAATATAATATACCACGGCAAGATTTGAGCACAGATCAATAGCTTTCGCGTGTTTGACTTTTACCACTTACCTACGACCTTTCTTGAACACCACACTGTATAAAGATGTTTTTCTTTGAATATTACACACGCAAATATTTCTTTTTTTAATCATTTTTAAGTGCTGTACTGGCTGGTAACTGTTACAGGTACATGTTGCTAGTTTTTGTGGTTTTTAGGGATAGTGTTGTGAATATCCTAACTGCCGTAGAAACGATAATTTTCTGGCTACAGTGGAGAAGAATGCTTCGTGTAAAGACGGCATTGCTCGTTCCCGAAACCCGAAGCCATAGGAAATACGGAGATGTTCCGTATTTTGTATATGTTTAGTAGTTACGGATCTGTTTCTTATATTAACTGTATATTTCCGTTTGTTAACAGTGCACTTAAGTATGCTAAGAGGATAGTGGCATAACTAGGTAGTTGCTTTAGGGGGTGATATGCTACCGGGGAGTGAGGAGGGTATGTATTTTATCCCCGCCTCTCATAGGGTAGTTCGGAAGTCCTCACCCGGGAAATTTTTTAAAAGGTAACGTCCGAACAGGGGTCGTGGCGGTGCAGTGGTAAGAATACTCGCCTCCCACCAAGGCAAACCGGGTTCGATTCCCGGTGGGGTCGACCCCGGATTTTTGCATGTGAGAATCATGCCAGATGATGCTGCTGGTCGGCCGGTTTTCTCGGGGATCTCCCATTTCCCACCGTCCTTGCATTCCGGTGCTGCTCCATACGAACCTCACTTCACCATCATCGGCTCTCAAGTCCTCGCTGTTAAGAACCACCCAAAACTCTTCACTTCACTTAACATCCAAATTATACATTTTAAGCCATTTTCTGATGGAACAAGTATCTCCATAAGAGATTATGTAATTTTTTCCGCCGGTGTAGTCACCTGTGAATTCCGCTGATTATTAACACTGACATTGGCCTCTGGGAGGTTATTGAACGTCCTCATCACCCCCATAGTNTGAAGAAGGGGGGGGGGGTGAGCGCATAAGGTTCTCGTTTGATTCTCGCAATAAGAGAAATGGCTTGCGGTAGTTAATTCTCTGACCGCATGGCGGCGCCACGAGGATGCGAAACTTATCATGGTGCTTCCTTTTGTCGATCAACGGAACTGTCTTCAAACACGGAGAAATCTGGCAACTGCTTCGCCACTAGTGCAGTATTCTTTACATTAGGCGTCTGCGCGCAACTTGGTAAAAAAAACTGCCACGTGTGTTATGGTCTAGTTACGGTACAAGTTAGTATATTGTCCTTGACCATTTGTTTGAAAAAGGAATGTTAAAAAATTTTATCCGCTCACTTTTTGTGCATGGTTGTATACAAGGAGAAATCTAAGGAACTCTCTGAAGATATTCCTTAAATGAATGTCTCTCATTTTATATATTAGGCAGCTGTAATGGAGGGACAGTGATATAAGTAATTGCGGTGTTGCCAGTTTTTGAGTCAGAGAATGCAATCAGCAATCGTTATTACAATTTCTTCTTTGACAAAGCATAATATATCACGTCAATGATTAAATTACCTGTAATATCAATGGAGTGCCTTTGTTATTTTATAATGTGGAATAAATTGAATTAATTACTTACTTCCTTTTTGAGGATTACTACAGAAGCGATATTTGTACAATAAGTCAAGCAACGTCTTAATAAAGACGTATTTTTTAAAATAAATCTCAAACGTAATGGCAAAAATATACAAGGTGTTTTTATATAACATGTCGAACTTCAAACCACAGCATCTACGGACCAATATAAATAAAAAATCTTTATAACAAAATTTCTGGAAATGTGATCTAGTATTTTTAAATCAAAATTTAAGTATGCAAAACAGCGCCGAGAGTTCATAGATTTTATGGCTTAAATTTCGAAACGTTATTTACAAGGCCTTTTTGTATAAATACAGGATTCAGTCCAACTCTCCCTCTTTAATATTTGTCTTTGAAGTAAATTCCCGAAACATTCTACTCTTTAATATAAGCATGGCATGTTTTCATGAAATACTTTTCTGCTATAAACGTCGGTAAATAATTATGCAATTATCGAATTCATACACACAGAGTCTGTAGAATAAAGAAATGTACATTATTCACGAAATTGAAACAAAATACTTATGATTATTTTAAGTGTATATCATAAGATATAACACAAAAAGTTAGGACAGTTTTATATAGAAAAAATGATGGTGATTTTATACAACGTTAAGCTTTAATAAAATTTTTGTATTTATTGGTTTCAAATAAATTTGTATTACAATTACCTCATTTTAAAATAAAGCATGACATGTTTTGATGAAACATTTTAGAGATAACATGTTTGTAAACAATAATT
Organism: Clitarchus hookeri; assembly: GCA_002778355.1. Lineage (NCBI taxonomy): Eukaryota > Metazoa > Arthropoda > Insecta > Phasmatodea > Phasmatidae > Clitarchus > Clitarchus hookeri. The sequence goes on along the minus strand of NQII01003285.1, from coordinate 61,378 downwards.
CAAACATAGGAATCGTATTCTCACAATGTTGAATAATGTATGAGATTAAATTCGTGAAATGAGAGAAAGACATATAATTTAAATATATTTGGAAACTCAAAACATATCAAATGCCCTCTAACCCATGATGTCTTAAAAATTTGCTTCAAATCACTGCCTGCAACTTTGATGGACAATTTGGAATTCTCATCATCAATAGGGCATCTTAGAGCTATTAACCATTTTAAAATAAAAACATCGAAGTTTATGTGAGATCCTATAGTGCAGATATCTGTGTAATTATTAATACAGATATATCCCATAGACAAGTTGGAAAGTATTATAAAGCTAGTTTGCAGTTAACTGAGAGCTTTTGAAACACTTCTTTGTTTTTACTTCCAGCATATAGTTTATTATTATACCGGAAGTAAAAATTTGTACCAATATGGAATTATAATTTATATATACCAAGAAAGGGTGTACACATTTAAATAAATTATAACAGAATAGGTTAATACTGCTTTATTGTAGAAAATATGAGGGTTGCCAGTGGGGTATGGAAGTTGTGAGAGGTGGGAGCGGTTCACTTCCAGACGTAGGAGGCGGGGGCGGCGTGCGCGTAGGCGGCGGGGGCGTAGGCGATGNGCGTAGGCTAGGGGGGCAGCTGCCAAGGGGGCGGCCAGCAGGTTGCCGGGGGCGGCGGACACGCCGCACGCCACCACAGCGAGAACCACGAACACCTGTACACAACACCAGGAATGCTACACTACACGGCACTAACAATCACGTACTCGCCTTCATTAACTTGATATATCATTTTAATTAACTATTCAGAATTTCCTGTCCATGTAAAGTTTTACAGTAGAAATTAAAACCAAACTGGTTTGTTAAACACTAATTTATAATATATGGATGTCAGTGAATTCTCAGTCAATACATGCTAATCGTTTTAAAAATAATATTAATATTTACACAAACTATTACTATGTTAATTAAAAATATTACGTTTAATACGCAGTGACAGGAGCGTTTTACGATTACCAGCAAAGACAAATTACACACGTATATTTGACTTATATTAGCAGTTCATACACAATTATTAGATACACTCTGAATGACTCTACATAATACTTTTTGGTCTGAGGTGCAACTGGCTAATCTCTGGGGTGGAAGCCAACGAACAAAAGAGTTGAGACTCGAGTATACACAGAAGTGTGGAGTCTAACTTACAAGTCACTGAATTCGCGAAATTTTAAAGCACCTCTGATAAACCAAACTCACATATCCTGGGATATGTGAGTTATGCTGTATCATGGAAACATTTCAGTGCACACAAAGCTGGATTTTATATATTTGTATGTATGCTTGTATATATATATATATATACTGTATATATATATATATATATATATATATATATATGCAGCCAAGAGTGAATGATGTAGACTTATCAAAGCTCATTTCATATATCTTGCCTTTAAGTATATCTTATTTCTGGAGTCATACACTGAAGCTTAAAGCTTCAGTTAGTAGAATACGTACTATAGAAAAAGTTTTTGCACTTTAAAAAAACATTAATATAAGCTATATTTAAATATCTATTGGTCTTAAATACTTTTATGTAGCCGGAATTCTGCAGCCACAGTACTAGTTCCAAAAGTATACTTTGTTCCCACATTATTTAAATGTGAGTTCCTCTTTAACTTATTTGTTCCAAACCATTACCTAAAGCAATGCCAAAGTATTATAGTTATTACTCAACCCTATTCGGCACCCTTGTGGTCCGAAAAAAAACACGTCTTCCCTTATAATCCTTCTCAACGAAATCATGTCAGTTTACTCACTCTGAAATAGATATCACACATAAAATCACCGTTTTCAAACACCTAATTTAATAGCCCCCGTTCCGATTTCGCGTTAGTCAACTGGTTGCATACATGTTGTTTATATTTCAATTTTAATGGTTCCCTCTAAGAAAGTAATAGATTGCGGCATACGTTTAGGAAACAATTCAAACCGTCTTATTCTCGGAACCGTGTTCACTCCCACTCCCACAGGAGAGGGATTTCGAAGCGTGCATTTATAAAGATGTAAATAATATTTAAGGTTTAGCTGGCCCTCTTGAGAAATATTTTCAATGAGTATTAGTAAATGAACCCAGTAGTTCTAAGTATTAACGTTAGCGCAGGTAAACTCACCAGTTTGTACATGTTGGTGGAGAGTAGAGGAGACAGAATCTACCTTCCACCTGAAGCGCGGGGCTTATATACACCTCCAGTGAGGTAACAGTGATTGCACTCTGGATGCCGGCCAGCCAAGCTCACTGGGTTAGCACACGGGCTGTAACGGGCTGTTGCATCACGGCGAGTATTCGGCGCGCGTGGAACCAACACGACGCAACTTTATGCCGAACAAATGCACTATTCTTCATTAAATTATTATTTAATAATTAAACACCATAATTGTAATAACTGCCTTCTATTCTGAAGCCATTAAAAAGTTTTCTCAAGAAAGGAATGTTTATGATTGGTGTCTGATATTTTCCTCTGTAAAATTCCATACGTTACCAACGTTAAGTAATGCATGTATGAATAGTTTAACAGTCTCAAAATCTGGGAGTACTTTCTCAAGGATTCCGATATCGAATTTACCTGATAGTTGGAATTAGTAGGGACATGTATCAAGGTGCATAAACTACTGGAATCTAACAAATTCGTAAAATATATTATTATAATAAATATTTCATTTGATGAGGAATTTGCAAAGTATATAATTTCTAGCTTTGTTAAAGACAAAACATGGCTTATATTTCGAGTCTTCTGAGTAATTTGGTAAGGTTTTTTTAAACGCCAGATAATACGATCCTAACCCGCACAAAATTAAAATGTCAGCGAAGAATAAAAATGTGAATTATTTTGTTTACCGGAGATTTCTTGTTTGTAAGGTACGACGTGCATATACATACGAAAGTTAATACTTCTTCGATTAATTGTATTTGATATTTGATACCCATGTGAAAGATCTTACGAACGACTCACTGTCATGTCGTAATTTTTAAACGGATTTAACAATCCCCACGTTTATCTAGCTCATGATTGATAAATTACAACTATATAGTAATGACTATAGTCAATTCGCGGTTTATTCACACTTTTTGAATCAAACATTAAAAAAATCACCCCATTTATGATGTGTTTGGTTGTCTTCCAAATATGTCATGTATCACAAGCGTTTTATACTTTTGTTAACGTACAAACGCCTTATTTTTTGTATTAAATTGAACTTACAGTTGTATCTTATCTTTAAATTATAATATTTCATTAAGGGCTAATATGAATAACAACAGGGAGGAAATTGTTGTTTTGACCATGGATTTAATAGTTCTCATGCAAAATATTATTTCACTGAATGCGCACAAATGCAGTGCGTTGTCCCTCTGGTGTAATTTCTATACTCGGTTAAGCTCTGTTTGCACGAGGCGGAGGAATATCCTGGAAATATAATTTTAGCGGGGCTTCAGAAAAGTTGGAAGTAACCGTTAATGATCTATAGTACCCCTCAAGTTGGCCCAAATATGACAAGATATTTCACCTTTAAAAATGCGCTTCGTATTTTATTTGCTATATAAATATAAATATTCCAGAGCAATAGTTCACAAATCATCAGTAGCCTAATAAATTATAAACGATTATTTCGAATTTCGCCATTCAATTACTCCCTCATCAACCGCAATGTTTGAATTTGGTAAATAAGATGTGTAACATACGTGGATATAACATTAATTTTGATCATAATTGTTATCAAGTAATTCTATTTTTCTTCGATCCCCAGCAATGTCACTCGCATTTACATAACAAAATTAAAATTATAAAAAAAATTGCAACAAAATTTTTATTGCACATATTTTGAGGTTAAGGGTGTCGGACCCAAAAAAAGTTATAATGTTATATGTATGTGTAACAAACATTGTTGAAATCGTTAGAATTATATGCGATGACACTTTCCTCGAATTGAAAAAATATATACACTTTACATTTTTTTTTATAATTTGATGTCAAATGCAAAATTCTTCGATTTTGTTGCAGCCATAATAACAATTACTAACTAAGTTGTACAGACGAAACAATTTACAACATGAACTAATGCCATGAGCTACTACTTGAAATATATGGTATCACCAAATAACAGTTCATACTGTTTTTTAAATGTTAAAAATATACAACAATGTCTTTTTATTTAAAATTTTTTTTCATATACATGGCTTGTTACTTGGTGATGACATGTGTCACGCAGTAGCCAAAGGATTAGTATACTTTGTAAATTTTTTCATCTGTTCATGTACAAGGTAGTTAGTTTTTGTTATTACGACTGCAACAAAACAGAAGAATTTTGAATTTGACATAAAATTATTCAAAAAATATAAAGTTAAACATTTTTTATTCAATGTTAATGTGATCACATACAATGCATACGAGTTGAACAATTTTTGGTACAATTAAAAAATGAACAATTTTTTGGGGTCCGACACCCTTAAACTGATGTTGATGATGACAGATTCGCAATTCAAAACTAAAAAAGTTATGCTTTTTTCCTGGTGTGAAATTTGCTATTTATTGAATCAGCTAAGTTTTTTGCACAAAATTCAATTTAGCAACATACAGCATTTTTTTAAATTATAAAACTTGTATACATTTCTCAATAGTAATGTTTAGTAATGAAAAATCCCAATTTTAAATAAAAAGGTGAAATGTACACATTTTAACCATATGTATATTTATAAGTGCTCGATATTTTTCATCGTATGGCATATGATGTAAAGTTTAATATGTACACATTTTCTAGCCACTTTTTATTCACATTTGTTTATGACTTGATATATTATAGGGTTTAGATATAACTTTGACAATAAATTATAACAGAATATCATCATAATTGTTTGTTTCAAGCATATTGAGGTCATATCAAAGTGTATCGCCCATTTACAAAAGAAGTGGCGTAATTACATTTGGAATTAGCCTGCAATTTCATATCTACGAAGTATATATTTCTAAAACCACTCTTGGAAGAACACTGGGGAAGACGTATATTAAGTTTGAAATTCTCCTTCCCCTCTGTCTCACTTTAATATTCTTGCAGCTCTTAATTTTCCTATACCTCCTATTTTAGAGGTGAATAGTATTTTATATTAATGTCAACTGATTTTATTTGTTGAAGATATTACCTATGAAATCACATCTATTGTATTTTTATTCGCATGTAATATTCTTTGGAATCAACTCTCCGAATTCCCGTCGATGATTCCGAGTTTGTAAAAGTTCTGCGTGAAAGCCCTATTACATATTGTGGCGCGTGTACTGAGAAACAGACTTAGTTGCTGGTGCCAATGACATTTTTACTCGGAGAGTATTTGTTCACGTTAAACCATATTTTGTTCAAACAATCAATCAGTTGTTGCTCAAAACATCCGCATTCATTCCCTTGAACCAAATTACACATTTAAAAATAATGTCTGGCCAAACACCTCTTTGGCGGTTTCGACATCATCAGCGTGTATTTAGTAGACACAAACATTTCACGAGTACGAGTATGGTTTCCTTAAATTAAGTATAGATGATGGTAGATTAATATCGCTAGTCTGCTTACAATTAAGAGAATGTTTTGTTGGCTGGAACAGTCGGCCGGGCGTTTCTAATACCCCAATTTTCTGTAACAACAAAATCAAATGGTTACTTTACCGGCTTTAATTTGATTGGCTGTACTATGTTCGAGTTGTGTGGAAATCTTTGTTCGGAAATACGGTTCGATCGTTTGGTTACAATTTATGTGATAATTGGGATATCAGTAGTAGTATGCGGTACGGCTGGTAAGCACAATAATGGTATAAACAATCTCGACGATATCATTTCAAGTGGAAGCAAGACGACAATATTTAGAACGCAATTATTTGTATGTGTAGCGGTTAAGACATTAGTATCTAACATTCAACAGCATTTAACAAAGTACTCGTAGATCGGCAATTAACCCATCAGCTTTCCAAGACAGCGCCCAGGTTTCGATTCTAAAACAATCACAATTTTTCTTATGCTAGCGTTATGTTGTACATTCTCAATACGACGTAGAATTAAAGAACAATTTTTATTAACCTGCTTGCTGCCAACCTGCGAGCTTGCAAGCTAATGTGTGGGGCACAATGCAGAATATATATAACAGTTACGGGCAGTTACTTTTTTCCCCAAGGTTGATTTAAAATGTGCTCACTTTACCGACGACAACCATTAAAAACAAAGCATGCTTAGTTGTACAAGAGCGAGTTCGCCTTTCGTTAGAGAGTCTCCGGTTTCGATACTACCTGCTAGACTAACAGAACACGAAAGTGCAATTCCTTAAAATAAACACCCCCATTCATCACACATCATACTTGGCATCTGTAAATAAAAATAGGTAACGATGACCAAGATTAATTCTTAGTGGGGCCTCCCAAATTGTCATATGGGTCTCACAATAAGTAGTTGTGTTTATTCTTATATATATATATATATATATGGGATATTTTATTTTAAAACGTTTTCCAGGACATAAATGAAAGTACATATTTTATTGCTAATTTATAAATTTAGTTATTGAAACATAACTGTGGTTGTTGAGAAGTGTCGAANCACCTCCGTAAGTAGTCATCTGTTCACGATATTTATTCTTCTGTACAACATTGTTTTAAACTATAGCGACAACGCTGTATCTGTTATGAACATATTGTTGTATTGAAGCATTATAGTCGCCACCTAAAGTTCTGAGGAAACAGAACACACGCGAAGATTGTTTATGCTATTTTACATCGCCGTCCTAGTGCTTCCTTACGGCGGACATGACCTCGAGGCGTTAAATGTAGCTGCTGCCAGATAAATTCACAACAAGAGCAGATGGCTCTCGCTAGGCAGGGAGAGCTGCTGAACAGATCGGCGTGGCTTGACATCCTGTCGACAACTAAGACGGACAGTGACTCTGTCAAGATCCTGCAAGAAAGTGGTCATGACCTGTATTGTTCTGAAAAGCATGGAAAACCGAAATCGGAATGTCCTGACCGGGAAATAAACCCCCGTAGTCTAGAATGTTAGTCCACTGTGTGTTTATACTGTGTCAGATTACCCGGCATTGCTATCTAGAGAAGGCAATAAGCTACATTTGGTTTACCATTTTCTCGTAAGTGACGAGTCCACTTTGCGTGCAGGTATTCAATTATAGGCTGTTCACAGTAAAGTGAGCACGGTTGAGGCTTTAGTTAGTTTTTCTTTGGAACAATTTTTTATCAGTTAACCACCTTTTTAAAATAAATATTGCCATGTACGTAATAAACACAGTGTGCATATTCCACCGCACTCAGAGGTTAACGTCTAAGGCTAAAATAAAATATATTTATCAAGTATTATTTAAAATGAGAGGGCGTTTAAAAGTGCTCACTTAACCGTGAATAGCCTATACTTGGGGATCTGGACATTCCATCGTGGAAGTAGCGCTTGCCGAGATATGTACAGACTCTTACTTCCAGTGTGTGTTTTGTCGTCTGTTTTAAATCACATTAAATCATATATTAAAACTAAACTTAATTAGAATTGCACTTGCAACTAATATTTTATTGTTGTATATGTCTGGAGGAAATATTAACTGATGTGTGACACTAACTTTTGCACATTACAGATAGTTTTTGCAACTATTCTTTTTTATACCTACTACCCGAAGGAAAGATAGGCTTATGCAATCACCTGAATGTCAGCCTGGAATGCATGTTTCCCACTTATAACATATGAACCCGAGAACCGAATTTCTCCAAACTCGTCCACGTGTAGTATTTACTAAGTATATCAGACTTTGATATTTTTCAATCAATCCGTGAAAATACTTCCAAAATGGCCGCAATTTGAACATGTTAATGAAACTGTGATATATCTCTGGATCAATTTTACCGATTTAAACCAAATTTGGTTAAGTTGTCTGCGCATGATGTAAGAATAAAATTTAAAAAGGCAATAATTCTATTGGTTTACCATCTTTAAATTACTAAATAAAGTACTAAATACTACAAAATATTGTTTAAATAAAGTTTTTACGTTATATCTCCGGAGCTGCACAACCGATTCCTGCTAAATTTGTCTTATAAGTAATAATATTGTAGGCTATTTTAGTATACGCATTTTAAAAAGGGATTGCTATTTTTTTCAAAATGGCGGTAAAACAAATAATTTTATGTTCATTTGCTATATCTACCATACCATTTAACCAGTTTCGACCTAAGTTTTATGTTTAAAGTTTTTATTACATGCATAAAATGTGCCAACACATGTACTCCTTGGTCACCCTTCTTACAAGATAGCGCCACATGAAAAACCAAGATTTTATGTCATCTCAGGAAACCATCAACCCATTCCAACAAATTTTGCAGACAATTAATACTACGGTAGGTAATGTAAACTTACACATTTAAGTGAGCCAGACACATTTATTTTTTCAAAATGTAGGCAGTATAAAATCTTTATATTACTAAGCTATATATTTTATAACCAAGCAAAAAATTTCAACATATCTTTGTATGCTGGCTGTCTCTATTACAACAATGAAATGCATCTGCACATAGTCTTTTTGTTCACCATTTTGTTAGATAGTACCACACCAATAAAACAAGTATTTTCATATCTCGAAAAAAATCAAAAAATTCCTATCAAATTTGGAAAAACAATTAGTAATACAGCTAACTATGATAACTAACAGGCTTTGATTAAGCCAAGCACCTATTTTAAAAATTATGGCATTATAAACATTTTAGATTGCTGTGCTATATCTACATAACGGTGTAACAAATTTCAACATAGCTCTGTATACTGGAAGTATCAATTACAACTGTCAAATGCGTCTACCCAGAGCCTCCTTTGTTAGCCATTTTGTAAGATAGTGCCACATGAATAAATAAAGTTTTGTTTGTTATATCTCAGAAAACAACCTTTTCCTACTCGAGTTGAAAACTGAGTAGTATTCTGGCAGGCCATGCAAATTGATAGGGCACGTTTTAAAAGGGCGAGACACTTATTTCCAAAACAGCGCAATGTGAACATTTTAGCATATTATTATATAGCTACGCAACACTGCAACCAATTTTAGGTCAACTTTGTATTCTGACAGTACCTGTGCAAGCTACGAATAAGCTGGGCTCAATACATAAGCTCATGTGTAAGTAATTTTTATTTTGGAGAAAGCACCACATAAGACTTCGTGTCCAATTTTGGGAAAGAAATTAACTTATAACCACCAAATTCAGGCAACGAGTTATACTTGTTTTGTGCATCTTGATTTATATGATATAAAGAGGAAATCACATTTTTAAAAATTACAGCTATGCAAATAATTTCTGTTGGTATGCCATATGCCCCAACAATTTTCAACCGAACTTAATATGTAGCAGTATCTATGACAAACATAGAATGTGACAATATATAACCATCTTATACTGCTATTAACACAGATATCAATACATGAAATAATGGAAAATTTATACAGTTTGTTTAGGAAACAAGTACTGCTACAGTACGTCACGCAAACTTACACGATTTAAGTGTATCTGGCGTTATTTACGATATGGCTGTCACATCAATAATTTAAACATGTTTGTCATATCTATTAAAAAATTAAACCACTATAAATAAAACTTTGTATTTTGAGAGCATCCAATAGAATAATCAAATATGTTTATAGATATCCTCTTTTGGCAGCCTTATTGTAAGATTGTACCAGGTGACAACACTCAACAGGAATGTCATATCTTGGCAAACAATCAAATAATTCCCACCAAATTTCCCACTCAAGTAATACTACAGTAGAACATATAAACTGAAATAATTTAAGTTGGGCAAAAAATTTTTTTTTTCTAAAAATACATACAATATAATTTATTTATACAAGTTGGTCATTCCTATTTAAAAATTTAACAAAATTTAACCAATTTTTGCATACTGTAATTATATATTAGAAGTATCGGATATGGCTATAGAGATCCTGTTTAAAGGCATTATTGTGCGATAGCTCCAAATGAGAAAGTAAATCTTTTATTCCATTTCTCACAAACCAGTCAACATATATCCACCAAATATTGCACACAAGTACAATAGGTCTTGCATGATTTAATCTACTCACCCACTTGTTTTAAAAATAATTTCCCTGTAAGTAGTTCGGTTTGCAAACCCAGTCTACCAAAACATTAGACTGATTACAACCGAAGTTGATGCTCCGAATCCTATATCCGATATGCATTTAATTGCACGTCAGCTTTTGGTATGAGGCGTTCTTGGTTCGCGTCCCGGGTAAGGCACGTGCGTATTTTCAATTGTCTCACAAAAAATTGAATTTGTTTCTGGTTCCAGCTTTAATAATATCGCTGTCAACTAGACGTCAAGATCCATTAACCATTTAAAATTTTTAGAATTACATCAAAATTATTTGCATCCATGTAGAGGAATGTAGGCTCATTAGTTATTTAAACTTCTTATTATTGCTGGCTTCCTTTATTATTTCATTGGTTCTAGTCGTCACGTAACGAGTTGTCGGGAAGTATCCCGCAAATCTGAAAAAGTCAGTATAGTCCTTTCACGATTACTTCCAACTTTTCTGAAGCACTGCTTAAGTTCTAATTACAGGATATTCCTCCGCCTAATGCAAACAAAGCTTAACCACGTCTAAGGAATTACACTAAAGGGACCACGCACTGCATCCGTGCACACTCAATTCAATAATACTTTACATTAGAATTATTTCTTACTAGACATTGCCAATACACACATTTTATCTCTGTTTTAATTTTTATTAATTAGAAAGGAATCATTATAACATATAAGTGGAAGGTTAATTTCACCGAAAATAAGGAACTTTAATGTAAACACAAGTATAAAACGCTTGTGATACATGACATACTTCGGAAACAACCAAAGTCATCAAACATGGAGTGATTTTTCAAAGGTTCGATTGAAAAATTGTGAAGGAACCGTGAATAGACTATAATTAGGGCCACCTTTTTTTTTTTTTTCGAAAAGATTTTAGGACTACTTGTACTCCAAAACACTAGATCTCAGGTCCAATTTCGTGATTGGATGATTTTAACTTTTACCCACTGCAGGTGTCTGCCCGCGAATCACGGGCACTCAGTTCTGATTGGCCCAGTCAGGTAAGGAACTGTCTCCCGACAAAGACACGTGGCCGATAACCAAAGGAAAACATACACGTATGCGATAGGACGTTGGAGTATAGCCTCCGCATGGATATTTCCGCGAAAAACAGGTGTCCCTATACTAAAAACGAGGTGTGATTCCTGAGAGGAGGTGAAGATGTGCCGCGGCCACAGGAGTACCGATGACACTCGGGCACGCCTTCTCTTCGCACGTCTCGTCACGCGCGTGACGGCTTCGCCACCACGTGGGAGGAGGGGTCTTCGCCCGGCGCGTGCTTGGCGTCCCTGTCACGGCGCCCAGGCTCACGTAACGACGACACAGTTACGCCACTGGGTGAGACGCCCCTGGAGGCTGTCCACAGGCCCGAGTATATAGGCGCGGGCCCGACCCGGAGAACGTCACTCCACCACCGACTCCTCCTCCGACGAGAAGAGAGCCATCAAGCCTGCAGACATGAACTACGCGGTGAGTACACTCTACGGTCCAGTCGTGTGGTCACTCCCAACTTTCTTGAAGCCCTTCTCAAGTTCTACTTTCACGCGGTTGCTCCGCCTCGAGTCTAGAAAATTACACCAAAATGACAACGCACCGCATTCTTGCGGACTCAGTTAGTAATACATTGCATGAGAACTATTTATTACTAGGCCTTACAAAAACACGTTTTTTTCACTCCGTTTATTCAAAATAATTATAAATGAACGAGTGAAGATATTTGGGCGACTCTTAACATCGTGGTCTTGAGAGCCGATGAGGATGAAGCGAGGTGAGGATGGAGCAGCGTCCGAATGAAAGGGCGAGCGAAACGGGAGGTTCTAGAGAAAACCCACCGACCAGCAGCATCATCCAGTACGATTCCCACATGCGAAAATCCGGGAGCGATCCCGCCGGGAATCGAGCCCAGTCTTTCTAAGTGGGAGGCGAGTGGTCTAACCGCTACACCACCGCAGCCCCATTAATCATAAATGAAATATTATTATTTACACACAAAACGTAAGTTGAAGCACAATTGAACAAAAAATGTGATGGTTTCAGATTAACAGATGTATAAAACCCTTATAACACGACATATTTAGGAAAGAGCCAAACACGAAACATATGGGGTGATTTTTAAATTTACCTCATCATTGTGTAGGAGTACTGAGAAATCACGAATTGTAAATATTTTTTCCCATACATTCTTGGTAGCTTTCCTATACAATTGTTCAGAAAAGCGTCAAATGTGTATCAAAGTTCCCAAATGTGTATAGCCTATAGTAGTTCTATGTTTGTATGCTTGATTTATGGAAAATAATGCATACTAAGTACAAGTTAAAAACTTCCATTTAAATTGAGGAAATTCTATGAAAAACCTTTTTACAGTGTTCACTGGAAAAAAATCACCAGTGAAAATGACAAAAGGGCAGTTCAGGGCCGGTGAAAGTCAACCTGGACCCCTAGGTTCGAATTCTCGAATTCCTCTTTGTTAACATTAATAATACAAATTTGCTTTAACATTGGCGCCCCTTATAGCAGCTAATGAAAATAGTTATTGAGTCAACGAGCAATGGAACATCCTCGATTCTAGTCTATCGATACTGCTCACTTATAAAAATTAAAGGGAGAAATGAACTCTATCTGAAAGATAAAAATTGTCCATGTGTAATAATTATTTAATTTGCATTAAAATAATTATAAATGTTAAAGCAATAAATTATACTCTTATGAGTTAAAATAATTTTTATTTTGGCTTATTATTCGAACTCGAACTCTAACGCATATAAGATCTGCCGCCAACCGTACTTTCCCTCCCCCCCCCTTTTTTTTTTGCGCCTTCGGCAGCAGTCGCCTAGGTTACCTATATGGTCGCGACGGCCCTGGAACACTTCTGTAGTCGGTTTTCACCGTAGTGTTTGACAGTGCAATAGGGTCTCTCTTTCACTTTGTGGAGGTTGTAGATTTGACTGCAGTAGGCTTGAGTAAGTACTATTTCGCTAAGTAGGTTTTCCATCTCCTTTCCAGGCAAATATCGTCCGAGTTCTTTAATATTATCCTTCCTGATTTCTCTTTAGATATAATAAGATTTTGATATACCTAGTTACCCGCAGGCTAATCGGAGGGTGGTTCACCGTCGTAATTAAACGTTGGCTTCCCGAGGATCCATCACTTGCCGTTAAAATTGTATTCTGTAAAAACAAACTGCTTTTTCGCGTAAACAATATTTCATACATGGACATTTTTGAAACTTGTGTCATCTGTAATGAGGATATCGTAAATGGAATAGCAATTCTCCTCTCTTCAGCATTAATTACAAAGGTCAGTTCTACGGTCCCTTATACTAGCTTCTTTGTAACCTTTAAAAAGATAACTCCATTATGTAGTCTCTGTAATATTTTAAAGTTGTGTTAGTACGAAGGTTCTACTTACAATGCTGGAAGAGTACCGGACTGTCTCCGACGCAGGGGAAACATGATGTGAGTCAGAGAAAAAGGACACTCAGTGTTCTGTTGAACGTCAAAGACCAGATCTTTGTTCATTGGCCAGTGGGATTTCTTGGGGCAGGGGGAGAAACAAGAGGGGTAAGAGAAAGGGGGAGATATCTTCCCCCCCCCCTGCACGGTGAAGAGCTCAAGCTTGCCCCAGATGGTGTATATACCCTTTGTATTTTAATACATGACAGCGCAAAGTTACATAATGTTAACAATTTTACACATTATATTAAGCATTTGAATTAAGATAGAAGTTACATGATATATAATTTACATTGTAAAATGAAGTAAAAACATTAAAAGTCAACATATTGGAAATTTTAATTTTCACTACAAGTTCAACCTCCCATCCCCCTCAAGACATACTCATGGATCCGCCCCTGTACTCGGGGTACTCTTTAATTTTCTTTACCCTCGCATTCCATTGTCTCTCCATTTCATTCTCACTTAGCACTTGAAGCACCAAACACGTAGTAGTTAAGCACCTGCTAAACCTATTGACTCAAGAATAAGACAGTTTGTTTGTGGATTCTTATGCCTGCAGATTGTTCTGGTGCTCGCCGTGGCGGCCTGTGGCGTATCCGCTGCCCCCGGCAACCTGCTGGGCGCCCCCGTGGCCTACGCCGCCGCCCCCGTGGCCTACGCCGCACCCGCCCCGCTGGNGGCGCAGAGGTTCCACGGCGTCGCTGCCCCTCTCGTGGCGGCGCCCGCCCCCATCGCCTACGCCGCCCCAGCCGCATACGCTGCTTACGCGCACGCCGCCCCCGCCTTCGCCGCCTACGCGCACGCCGCCCCCGCCGGCTACGTGTGGAAGTGAGCGTGATGCAGTTGCGGACATCTGGCGGCCCCAGCAGTCTCCGTGAAGTGCTGCGGCCGCCTTACCTGAAGAACACGTAGCCTACCTCATCGAGGCTCATCGATGCCTGCGGCTCTCTACAAGCATCGCTCTGCAACTTTTTATACTCTTCCGTTCTCGCAACGAAATATTTTTGTTACGAAAATATAAGGAGAGTAAATAATATGATTGCTGTATTCATCAGTATTACCTCTTTACAACTTTTATAAGCAAATAAAAATCATATAACAAAGCACTAAAATAATTTGTGATTTATTCCCCTTATTTAGAGTATAATTACTAACACTAATCGTTATGATAGACTTCTTCTTTTACAAGCTAAAAGGATGGCGGTGCTGTATTGGTTCAGACTACTCGCATCCCACCAAGGCGAGCCGGATTCGATTCTGGGCAGAGTCGCCCCCGGATTTTCGTTCTTGGGAATCGTGCCGGACTATGCCGCTGGCCGGCGGGTTGTTTACTCGGGGATCTCCCGTTTCTTCCAACTTTACATTCCGGCGCTGCTCCACACTCAACTCACTTCACGCTGATCGGTTCTCAATACTTCGATTTTAAGAGCAGTCCAAACCACTCCACTACAAGCTTGTGTTTAGGACACAGCCGTGGGTCTTCCATGAACACATCTACGTTAGCGGGTAATATTTTCTTTGGGCTTCGGGGATGAAATGAAAGTATGGGAATGGATACTTGGCTTTTATAACTTAAATATAAATGTATCGAAGATATTTTTCTTTTGGCTCCAAAATCACTGCGATAGCAGACCGGAGTCGCAAGAAATACTACCCGGAATCTTACGCCCACGCCCAAAATTACTGCTAGTCGCCGCGGGTCCTCACCAGCGCCTCGCGCATGCGCGGCGCCAAATTAACGTAATACTCGAATTGCAGTCGTAAATCCGATCTAACGAGACCACATTTATTTCAAGCCTACTATTAGTCACGAAGTTATATTGTCGAAATGGATTAGCGTACAAATGTTACATCACTGTTTCAGTCCCGGTACGCCGTGCGTCAGCCTGGTTTTCGAGATACATTCACTTCAAAAAGAATACTTTACATTTTGTGATAGCCTGAAGGGAAAAAGTTATTATAAGCCTGTAATTTGAGGGAAAATATGAAGTAAGTGGGGTGGGAGACCACTGTATATTTTTACCACAGTCAATCAGTGTAACCAGATGTTGTCATTCGTGGCTTATCGGTTCGAAAAGTTGTTAGATATCGTTCAATATAATTTCGTTCATTTTGATTTCCATTTTGACTACGAGCTGTCTTGTCGTTTGAATGCGCCAGTTAAAATTCAAGTACCTAAACAACTATGAATATTGCCTATTATCTCCCGCGCAACTGTCTGAGAAGTAGCATCTGTTTCAAAATATGATAGAATATTATAATTTAACACTGCATATTATTTGTGATGTGAATCATCGTGTCACTGCGTGATTTACGTGATTGAAACGCAGTTTACTATCTTCTCATAAGAAGCACTGATGAGAATATCAACACTTTAAGGTAGATGTACAACACAACATAAATCCAACGAAATAAATCGCCTTATCACTAAGTCAGTGGTTATTGAGTATTGACAGTGGTCTTACATAAAATCAACATAAATTTTGTGCATTACTTATAAAGTTGCATTTGTTTGGAAATATTCTTGAAAAACTGGGAAACAAGACCGTATCGCACCAGCCATAATATACAGTATATATTTGTGTATGTACAATTTCTCTTATATTTTTTTTTTGGCTCAAGCAAACTTTTTTCTTAGTGGAGTATTTTTCATTTATCACGAAATGAACTTAACTAGTCCCAATTTGGAAGTCACGTTATCAGCAAACAATAAATGTTTATCTGTAATATAATTTTTCGATTGAACTCATAAGCAAACAAAACTTTTTTAAGTTATGAAAAATAATAATTTAAAAAATGTCTTACGATCACCATATAACTATTTATACGATAAAGTACTATTTTCAATACAGTGTTATGCTGTTTGCTAAATCTGATGATCACGATTTGTCCAACGCACTTTTTGCCAGTAAATCAATGACCTCAGCTTACTAAATTTTTCACGAGGGTAAAAAGCTCCTTTTGCTACGCTGAAAGAGACACGCACACTCAAATTATATGTTAAAAACCAAAGTTTTAACTTTCAGTTTGTAAAAAAATATTACCTTTATATAGTTATTCTTAAACATTTATGCATTCGAATGGAAAATCAGTTCTCTGTATGTACAGCTTCGTGAAAAAGATCAAACACACTTAAGAACACCTTTTGAAGAATGATCTTAACACATTAAGGATACCGCCTACCTGACACTTGAACTGCGTTGCAGAGTGTTGGAAATACACGCTTTTCCACGGAACTATTAAACGTACGTCCAATGTGCTGATATACGAAAAGAACACGCACTTCAGACGAGGCCTGTTTGATTGATTTCAAGAACATACGTACATTACAAACACCAGTTGTGAGAATTCCAAAATGGTTAAAAACTATTTTTTTTTCAAAGCGCTGTATCTAAACATTTACGCGTCAGGTAGGCCTATATAAGAAAACTACTCAAGCGCCATGCGTTGAAACGTCCTACACACTTTCCACCAGTAAAGTAATAGAGTCACGCTTGAAAGTCCCGTAGCTACACGCAGCACGACGAGAACACTGCACGCCAGTTCATAACTTTGCACTTAGTGGCGATGGCACTCTTGATGCACGTGGTAGTGTCGCCCTTATCATCTCCGCGCTTCTTGGCCTCAAGTGCGGAAAAAACCTCAGGTAGGCGGGAGCCTTAATACGAAGCTCTAAATCCCATAGTTGATTGTTATTTTGTATTGTGCAATATTTGCATAAACTCATTAGTGTCTGTTTATTAGTGTAATTTAGTGATAGTCAAACATGCGTAATTAAACTTGAACAACTTGAGTGGAAAAACCATTACCATAAGTAGGACACCGTGAAATTTTTGCCTTATAGTTTCAAACTTCCATACATTACTGGTAATAATTCGAGTGTGTGTTTTAACACAAAATGTTGTAATAAAACGAAAATTCAAGCTTATGTATGTATGAACTTCATTAATACACAGTTTTATTTAAAGAAAAAACGTGCCGTAATGCATATATTAAAATATATGCAATAATAAACTATTACCAATAATAACTCGCTATACGAATACAATTTTTACAACACATTATTTTTACAAGCAATACATAGTCTACCAGTGCACTACTATTAATCAAATATTTAATAGTTTTCTACACATTCTTTTTGAGAACATACATTTTTGAAACATGAAAACCTAGTACAAAATTAATAATCTATAAATTTAGTTACAGATTTTTCAACTAGTAACAAAGTATAATGATGTTTAAGATTTTAAAGCAGCATTATATTGTTTTTTTTTTGTAAACACACATATGCTGCAATTTTTAAAAACTTTCTCATTGCTACTTCCTCTTATTGATCCTGTTTGTGAAGGTCGCCATAAATTTCTTACGAAATAAACAAACATACATAAATGTACACTAATGCTATGCGACAGTTGAATGGGCTGTTCCGAAATGTTCTATTTTTTAACGTTGCAAGAAACTTGTTTTGAACAGGCCACCTATCGGTAAGGTAAAAAGATTTCCTTGTATATTTCCAGTTTCGCTTAGAGCAAAACAGGCTTACCAGAATAACAAACTTCCCCTTAGAAATTAGAGACAAAATTCGACAACGGTGTTGCCAGTTGGTCAACGGTAGCTGACAATATCCTCGAATAAACCTGTTCCATGGTACTGATGCGAAATAACACAAATGTTCCTACAATCTACACTTTACAACTCACTTAGACGCCTAGCTGATAAAAGGAAGGTCCCAATATTGAATCCCCGCAAGGTAAAAATAATTCCAGGTGTGATGCACACAATTTTTAGGCTCAAGTTTTGGTTTTGAAGGCATCGTTTCAAATTGGCACTTTGGAATATATTGCTAAAGGAAACGGCGGAAAATGGTGCATGTTTTACGGGCTTTTAGACCTGATAAATTCACGCGTTCACGACGCAAGTACACATACATTGTGTACATTGACATTCTTGCTGTAAAACACATTACGAACGCACTAAAATTTCGCGTATGTAGTACATCTAATTTGACATAACTATATGTATAGACAAATGTTCGGGTCACATATAATGTTGAAGTTTCTTGTGCAAACTGTATTTGGGCATGAAGTTATAGAACACCGACAACTACAGGAATAAAAATTGCAATGATAATTGTGGAATATTCACAGGGACTTATTTTTAATCTAAATTAAACCATGTTATTCTTAAATTTTATGAAATGGGTTAGTTATTATAGTATAAGTAATGCGTGCTTCGTGATAATTTTTGAAGAGGTGATAATAATCAGGATAATCGTTCGTTAGGCACCCGATGCACTGAAATGTACAAACGTCTGTAACACTCACCTACTACCTAGGCAGAGCCGATTTGTCAAGCACAAAAAGGAGCAATATTTGTTAATAAACTTATAATCAGGCACGAATAGCTTTGCTAGAAACGTGATTAAATTTAAAGTAAATAACATTTCGGTGAGCATTTGTTTGAGTTCTGAATATAAACAAAAATTTTCCTCGAGAGACTGCACATATCTCACATCTAACATCTTTCCAACCATTGTAGACGTGTCTGTGATATTTCCTATTATTACGTATATATCCACCTATATAGGCTCACGAACTATTCCTGATCATAAAAAATAGGCGATCACAGATATTTATTAAATCCCAGTGACCAATGACTTTGCAGTGAAATAAATAAACCATTTTAAATCCGTAGAGGGAAAATGGGATGGAGTGTGCGCTCAAGTCACGCAGTAGCCACTTCGGGTCCGAACATTGGACTGTTCTTCTGCGAACACGACTGTCATAAACGAAGGGGATAGGATTTGAGATTAGAACACTGGCTATGTAAACTCGTGCTTTGAGATCCTTGTATACCCCCTCTGGCCAGTACTTAAAGAAATTAGATTACATTCAAATCGTTAAAAGCGTTTTATTCATATAAAAGGGGCCATATTTCGAAAATTAAGATACAAACAAACACTTTCATCACAACTGTCCATGTGATTTTGACAGTTGCATTGGCGTGGAAGCAGGTCAATTTTGGGTACATGCGCAGAATACGATAATCGATCTACCTCATCTTTAATATATATGTAGATCGTCACAAACTCACTACGAGAGTAAAGAGTGTATATTATTAAAATACAGAGTGTGTCCACTTATATGATGTTCATGGTTAATTAATAACTTTAAAATGGCTGCTTAAGATCTACTTATTCTCTCATTTTGTATCCGTACGCTTTATTTAAGTTAACATTGCCATGAATCGCTTCACTTAATTCATGCGCCATCCAAATGAAACCGTGAAATTTTTAAGAAAGTACAGATGTTTACAATATGCATATTCATGCTCTTGTGTGTGTACAACAAGAAAGGTTGATTTTAGTAGCCATACATTTGAGCATTATACTATCAATGAAACGTCAATTCGTATAAATACTTTTGTTAATCGCTGCCAACTTAACTGCAAGCCTGCATGTCACTGTAGCATAAATGCAGTAACAGTCAGTGACAATGTCGAAACTGCGCATTTTACTGTGAGCAACCTTTACATGGGGAGTAACTGGGGCGCTAACAGTGCACCTAAAAATAATACAATAACTGTATATAAACTTGCAAATTTCCTCTAGGGAACCGTTCCCACCTTACAAGCCGGCCAAGGACATACAAAATTCTTAATACTCCTATTCCATACGCAGAAATGTTGTGTTCGAGCAGCTGCAATCCTACCAGTGTACCAGTAGTAGTACATCATTAGAAACGAAATACTCATAATTTCCGCTAACTAGATTCATATCCACCATTTCATAGATATGATAAGCTCCATGATTACAACGCTTTTTGAAGAGAAATTCGCTCCAATTTAATAGTTAACCACAGTCTGTATGTACACAAACAGTAGGGTACTTGCTACAAACACAAACAGGAGTGTAACTCAATAACGATCAAATATAGAAGACAAACTTATTCATAAGGGATTTTGTGTTGAGAGCTATTATTCTCACCTCAGTTATTTTTCACATAAATTAAATCATTCTGTATTAACTGTAAATTTAAAAGAAGTTATTTATTGCTTTGTAATTTTAGTTTTTATTTGATAACATCTTTATGTGATTAACACTGTTTAGACTTAAATTAAAAATATACTCTAAGTGGAAATCCAGAGTGTGTGATTTTATTCGCAATAGTTAAGGAGCTTACTTATGCCGATTTCGGGACAAGACGTCAAGCAAAGAAGCGAAAAACCGTCCGCCATCTTAGATGATGTCACCTCCTGCTCTGTCATTCCAGTTGGCCGGCAGCCATCTTTTCTGACAAAATCAATTGTTTACCACAAAAATTCACTTCACAAATCAATTATTTTACCAAAAAATTACTTTTTCACCAAACAATTACTAAAAAATTGAAAATGAACACGGATTTGAAACTTCTCGAAGCAAGAGCCAAAAAATCCTTAAGCTAGCAACAGGATTTGAGGCCCTGAGCGGAATGAGCCTCTTAATACTCATATTAGTAAAAGAGGATACGATGCTCCGAACCAGGCTCAGCGGAACGGGGAGTATCAGCGGACATGGACCCCTCCCAACAGCCTTCCTGCACATACCATGTCCACCCATCCCCCTCACCCCACCATTATTACTCACATCTCACCCTACCCCCACAGACAGCATGCCAATTATTAAAAAAATCGCAAAAAATCTCAACAAAATTCTGGCAATTATTATAAAATCGACAAAAATCACAAAAATAACAAAAAAAAAATTATTTAAAAATTAAGGAATATATTATGTTAATCTGTGAGAAACGTTTTTTCATATGTTACTGGCTGTCATGGGAAAGTGAAATTTGTACATAGTTTAACTTTATAAACTGATTTTGCATTAAAAATACATTTTTAATATATTTATCTGTATTTTTAAAGATCAGGGAAGTTTTCAATCATGAAATAAAATAGATTCAAATAAAATACTTTTAATTATTTATGAATGCATAGATTCCTAGATGACTGATCCTTTTACGATTGTTCTGACAAGGCCAGCCAGCTGCCTGACCCAGGAGAGCAGTGTGGGAAGAGGTGATGGGCACGCTGAAGGGTGAAGGGGGGTGGTCAACGATTTTCGTAACGTTTATATGTCGAAGGGGGTGGAAGTTTGAGCAAGTGAAGGGGGTTTAATGTTATATGCTCCTCGATTTTTAGATTTTTTGTGACTTCTCGATTTCATAACAATTGCCAGGGGCGGGGTTTGGTTAGGGTGGGGTGGTGAGTGTGAGGTTAACATTTTACGTTATTCGATTTTTATAATCAATTCTTCGATATTGTTGTGATATTTGTCGATTTTATAAAAATTGCCAAGTGTATGGGGGAGGAGAGGGTTTGATGTAGGGTGGTGGGATAAAAAGGGTAGGGTAGAGTAACGTTATATGTTTTTCGATTTTTTTAGAATTTTGTAGATTTTTGAGGTTTTTTAAAATAATAATTGGCATGTTGTGTTGTGGTGATGGTGGTGTGGTGAGGGGGAAAAGGGGTAGGACGAGGGGAATGGGTGGACATGGTGGGTGCAGGATGGCTGTCGGGGAAGGGGACCATGACCACTGATTCTCTCTGGTCTTCTGGACCTGGATCAGAGCCTCGAATCCTCTTTTACTGATCTGAGGATTAAGTGGTTAATTCACCTAAGAGCCTCGAATACTGTTGCTCGCCTGAGGATGTTTCGGCTCTTGCTTCGAGGAGCTTCGAATCCGTTTTCCTAATTTTTCCATTCTTTAGGTAATGTTTTAGTGAAAACGATAATTGGTTTGGTTAAATAATTGACCGCTATGTGGTTTTTTAGGGTGAAACATGTGAATTTTTCGGAAAAGATGGCCGCCGGCCGACTAGAATGATATAGCAGGTGGTGACGTTATATAAGATGGTGGACGGCTCCTATTTCCTTCACCTGACGCCTTTTCCCGAAACTGACATAAGTACACTACATATTTCAATACCTTTCGACATTTTAAAACAACATTTTAACGTTTTTTGAAACGAATTTAGATAAGAAATTTTCTGCATTTTTATGCTAACAATTCCATTTAACAGAACCAGTTGTAGATTCTAATTACTGCAAACAAACTACAAACAATGAAAACTTCCTAACTCCTTTCTTAGCAATATAATTTTGCTGTGAGAGCTAAGTAGCGTGCTTTTTGCTAAGTAAGAACAGCTAAATGTACGAGTTTCGGAATGTAAAGAGTTGACATAATTCACCATTCTTAACAATAGACAGAACAAATACTAGTACCTAATATGCCAATAAGAGTTGACATAATTCACCATTCTTAACAATAGACAGAACAAATACTAGTACCTAATATGCCAATAAGAGTTGACATAATTCACCATTCTTAACAATAGACAGAACAAATACTAGTACCTAATATGCCAATAAGAGTTGACATAATTCACCATTCTTAACAATAGACAGAACAAATACTAATACCTAATATGCCAATTTGTAAAAAAAAAAAAAAACGTTCTTAACCTTTAATCGTCAATAATAATTCTTAAAATTCTTGAGTATTGTCTCTTAATGTTAGCATATTTACAAGAATTTAGTTACAATGGTCTTAGTATAACATTCATTTCTTCTACTCAGTTTCTGTCTGTCTCATATAACTACTAAAGGATGTCTGAAAAAGCACTCAAAAATTTCGTCAGGCTTATGTCT
Organism: Clitarchus hookeri; assembly: GCA_002778355.1. Taxonomy (NCBI): domain Eukaryota; kingdom Metazoa; phylum Arthropoda; class Insecta; order Phasmatodea; family Phasmatidae; genus Clitarchus; species Clitarchus hookeri. The sequence goes on along the minus strand of NQII01003285.1, from coordinate 38,057 downwards.
TAATGGTACAGGTGTATAAATATAAGTGTACACATATGTATATGCATAATTTTTTTTTTAACAAATAGAGGCTGTGAAAGCATCTAAGACAAAAGTAAAACCTACGACCTCTATCGATGTCGCCGTTTTGCATCATCTGCTAGCAATAAACGAGATTTTACTATCCTTTACATATATTAAAGATTGTAAAGCCGTGGGCTTTTGTTCATTGTCTGCTGGATTCATTAAAGCTCATGCCCTTGGTTCAATTTACCAAATGCAGTTCGTCTACTCGAGCGCTTGATGTTTGCCGCTTGCCCACAACTCCTGCATGGCGTGTCAGATAACCTTCTGTTTAGTCGAGTGAGTCGATACAAGCACCTAACTCGCGAGCGCTTGACCAGTCACCGAATTGTAGGGCGAACCGGGAGGGATCGCCCCCAATCAGTTGTTCCAGTAGAATAAATCTGCGTGCCTCCAATTCAGTATGTACTGTCCACCTCCTCCTCGTGTTCTGCTTTCACTCTTTTTTCGCCTCTTTCTTGGCCGCGCTGGGTCCTGTCCCAGATCTCGTAGAAACGGTATCCCCACACCTTTTACATAGTGACATGAGATAGCTAACTAGGCCATATATTTTTATAGATGGTGGCATATAGCGGATTTGCCTTGCTACTTTAATGAGCGGATGTTATATTATATAGGCTGTTCACGGTGAAGTGAGCACTTTTGAAATCAATCTTTGAAAAATTTCACTGCCTCTATCTGCATGTATTTTATCGAGCACACTGATTCGCATGCACCCAATAAAGTTGCTAACGACTTAAGTAAAGTAGTTTCATGTTTTAACGTGGAATTAAGCGTGTTAGGTAAACATTTCTGAAAGCTGAAATGATTTATTTGCTTTCTGTTCTTTATACATATAAGTGTAAGAATGGGAAAATTTGTACAATGTTTACTTTTCCAATAATTTCACAGTTTTCCTTGACCGACGTATGAATAATGTCGTAAGGCCCAAGGCAACGTTAATTTCATATATGGTGGAAAGATACACAACGTGCATACAATTATATCTTAAGCAGGACTTTTAAAAGTGCTCATTTCACCGTTAACAGCCTACAGCAAAAATTTCCGTGAAATCACAGAAAAGTATCTGAGAAAAATTATCCAGAAATCTCTGTAAAATAGGGGACACAACAATTTTTCAAAAAAGGCCTAGCTTGAATTTTAACGAAATTTCATTGAAATAACGGAAAGTCTCCGAAAATATGCTACTTAATTATTGGTTTTGTAAAGCGAGATTATGAACAAGTATTTAATTTCAATTGTGTGGGTATTTCAGAGTGCAAAAAAAACACATTAAAAGTATTTTGTTTCAAAGCAGTGTTTCAAGACGAATAATAAAGTTTGAGTCTTAGAGTGTCAAAATTATCATTGGTCTAGATAAATGGGAAAGTAGCTTCCTGCACACACGACAAACCATAATTCAAGGAAATTTTCTGGTATTTGCAGTCACTTTTCCCCGCGAACAACCATCTTTAATAATTATGATGTGATTGTTTTTGAGTAATGCAGACATTACTTCCACTCCTTTAGTTCAACTAAGTGACTGCCTGAAAGTCTGTCCACGCCATTTCCAGTAAAAGGTGATTGGATTCGAGTTAAGCTGGAAGAAACTGCTATTGTTTATATCGAGCTAGCACCTACCTAATAATGAATGGCTACTTAATTTCGGTAAAGAAATATGGAAATTCCAACGTCAGCCGACTGTGAATGTTAAGACATTTCATAAACTCGAAATTACATAAGTGCCCGGCTATTGTGTCGATAACATTGACAAAAAACACCTGCTTCGGCAACACACAAATTAGGACAAGAGAGGAAATTTAAAAGATGAATGTGCATTCAAATATATTTGTGACGTGCATAACATGCATGACATCGCGAGAAATGTAAATTCATGAGCAGTTGAGTTAGAGATAGCTGCTTAGTGGCGTGTAGCACTCCCTTTCGCCCTGATGACTGTGGTGATGCGGCGTGACATGCACTCCACAAAACATTGGAAGTAGTTGGAAGCCATACTGATCAGTGATCCCTCCGCAGTCTCCCACAATGCTCGGTGATCAGTAGGACCAGGATCCACGGCACGCACATCCCTCTCGACGGTATCACAGATGTGTGCGATAAAATTGAGGTCAGGTAACCCAACCTCGAGTCCGAGGAGTTTTCGTACAACCACTCGGCCACAATTTAGGAACAGTGGGTCGGTGCGTTGTCTTGGTGTAGGCACGGGTCTCCTGCAAGGTGCTGTAGGCGCAGAAATGGGTGCACACGATCTGCCAGGAAGCCCATGTATATCATTAGTAGGTGAGAGACGATGACTTGTGTGCCAGGGGAACCATTTCATCCCACGTAAACTGTCCCCACCACCGACCCGAACTGCGCCCTGCCGCCCTGCTGAAACGAAAGATCCATCGCTTCGTGTGCTTGGCGACGCAATCGAACGCTGCGATCGGCGTGTACCAACATGTACCTCGACTCATCAGTCCAATTGACATTTATCCATGCGTCGAGGGCCCATTGTCGGTGTTCCCACTCCCACGTTAATCACTGAAGCTTGTGACGTGTGGTGAGCAGAGCTACCCTAGTGAGGTGATGGCTCTGTACCCCATAGCGAGGAGATAGTGCTGGATGGTATGTCTGCTCGCAGGTTGCTTGGTCCAAAATAGATTCGGCGAATTATCTGTTGCACTGTGGCCTGTCTATCCGCTGTGACCAACCGAGCTAGCCAACAGCGATCCCTTTCATCGATACGCTATACGCCACGACAGTTCTCCTTAGAGGCGGTTGGTTCACCAGAATCCATGAGCTCGCGGTAAATTCTTGACACGGTGGACCATGGAAATACCAGTGCCCGCACGACGTCAGAAATTGAGTACCCCACACTTTTGGCCTTAACGATCTGGCCATGGTCAAATGCTCTGATATTTTGTTTATTTTCCATTACGTGCTCGATTGTTACTCAGACGGTCAGGATAAGGTCTCACGACATCCCAGTCATGCGTGGCTGTGCACAATACCGTTGTACGGGGCGACCACAGTGTCATTTCACTAACACGGAAGGTGTGTCTATTTCATCTTCTCATGATTGTGTAAGTGATGCAGATATGTAGGTATACCTTACAAGTAATTCTGACATAAGAGAGAGAGAGCATAGCAAATAGAGATCCTGTAACGGTATTATAGCATTTTTGTAAAATTTTGCAGTACAATTAAACGTACTTAACCTAACCTGTCGGAAAAAGCCGTAACCTGATCCTCATTCGTTATATTTTTTAAGATGGGATTGTATTCTTAATGAACTGTACATTTAAAATTTATTATCACGTTTGATAAACGCGGAGACGTTTCATCATGTTTCTCAATTAAAAAAAACAAGATATAATACGTCATATTGTTTTGTATCCATTGCAACTCGTTACGTTAAGAACTATTTTGGGTAATTAACTGTATGCAATGGATAAAGACTAGTTATATTCCAAAAACAATACAACCACTTCGTTGCAATTAACTAACATAAATGAGAACGTTGCGCATTTGCTAAATTAATTCATTCGACACTCTAAGCCCAAATCAGTGTTATCTAATCAGTGAAATAATATTCAATGAAAGTCAGTTGATAAGCTACTGCTGACTGGCGAATCAAGTAAATGAACTGGGAACAAGTGATTTATGGCAGTGGAATTCTCGACATTCAGTGGGAATCACAAATATATAAGTGAAATACAGCCATCGTACTAATTAGTTATCTGGCACTGACTTTCAGTCGCTCAGTTCTCACTGATTTTCACAGTTTTGGCTCAATTCTCAATGTTTCAGATTAAAAGTGTAGTTGCATATTGAAATGAAACTTCTGTGCAAACTCAGGTACAATCAAACTATTTTTGATGTTCTGTGTTCAGCTATTGTGCACAAGTTAAACTATTTATCTACATCGAAGACATACATTTTCTTTTCGAAAACCCTGCTCTTACTATCTTTAATGAGTCCGGACTTAAGCAGTAAAACCATTTTACGCACTAAAATCTAAACGAAAGATTTTCTATCATATAGGTCGTGTTCTACTTTGGGTATAAAATTGCCTTTATGTTGCGTACATATTTACATCTGGAAAATTCTTCGGGTTATACCTTAAACGTAACTGAAATGAAACAGCTTAGAAAATTCCGGTCCTCTGATATAAATGTTATATTTTGCAGTTCATTTCAGTTCTGGAAATATTTATTTTGTAACAGAAAAAAACATTTTTTTCACTTCGCATTTAACTGCGATTCGTATTAGACGCAAATTCGAAGGAAACATAAAATAAAACGTTCTTCTGAATTACAATTTCTTCTTTTTAGTTCAGTGTTAGTTCAATGAAAGTAAGCCTTGGATGGTAATTTTCGTATCCAGTTTCATTTCAGGGTCGGTTAGTTCGTGATTGTAGCTAAGTGAACTTGTCGCATTTATTCACCCTACTTCACTCTGAAACGGTTAGGCAGCAACTTAAAAGCCTACGCGATGTCAGTGCATAAACACAGGATTAAGTATGTAGAACAACTGGCCGTGTTATGGTGAGATATGCAGACAGGTTGTAGCGCTCCACGCGGGGAGTTGCAACACTTAACACCCCAACCGGTTCAACTCCGCGACTTGCTCCGACAGATTTATAGGCCCTGATCACGTCCAAAACAAACGCCTTGGCCAAAGACAAGACGCGAATGGCGTTCGTTAAAATTCTGCGTCCAGATCGTGAATGCCATAAAGTAGCCCCTTCATTTGGCAAGCTCACGAACGAATTCACTTCGGTTACACGATGAACGTCACGAGTGATTACGAGAGATAATATAGATAGCGCAATTAGTATAGTCTCGTAAAATATGATTATTATTCGTAACTAATATGCTCACCCGAAAAATTGAGAATAATATTCTGTAATAGGTCATCAACTTTCGCCTTGGGGCTAATGATAATTTGAGCTGTAATGTACATAAAAAAAGCAACAGTAAGACGTTGCAAAATTGTATGTAGATTGAGGCCTAGGTTATTGCATTACTATATTACATATCGCCTTTCAATACATTGCAACAAATGCAAATTTTATTTGCTATTTGTGGGAGTAAGAACAAATTTTTGTGGAAAATTAAACAATCTAATTATCTCAGAACCATACGCTTGAAGGGACCGCGGGAAAAACAGAGATTAGTGTCAGGGTTTATAAATGCACGTTATTTACTCTGGCAGACTGAAAGTTATGGCTTAATACCAAATTGTAAATAAGTTTATACCTTAAAACATAAAATATGTACAAAAATTATGAATACTGAGGACATTTTGCATTAAAATGTAACGTCCAAACTAATTACACCTCAGAGATTTGCTGTATACGTATTTTGTTTAAATGTTTCAGAAACAAAAAAAATAATAATATTTTGCTGCCATAAATTTAAGTGCCTGGAAAGTTATGATGGTAGTTAGTTTTCAGAATATTAATGTCAGCCAACTTGCGTTTGGAATACAATAGGGCGCAACCTCGGCGAATCACCTGTACGACTTCATTGAACATGCACTAGAGTAAACACCTTCCGATGACTACTAGCGCATATAATATGACGATATTTAGATGGCACGTAGTAGATATAACTATGTGAAGGGGGGATATATGCATAAATCGTTCCTAAATTTGGTAATAGGCTTTAGAATAAGCGTAAATTTGCACCCAAACTGGTTTTGTTCACAGAGACGTGTTGATTAATGTACATGAACATCTTAGCTTCTAGGTTACAGACATTCCCATACTTTTTAGATAGCATGAAATTTAAGTTTTGATCGCCTGAAGTCGTGACCCCTCCTAAGTTGGTGTGGAGTGAAGTGAATAGGTCTGGGCGGCTCTTAAAAACGAGGTCCTGAGAACTGATGAGGGGGAAGCGAGGTCAGTAAGAAAGGAGCAACGCCAGAATTCAAGGGTGGGGGAAACGGGAGATCCCCTTAGAACCTACCGACCAGTGGCATCGTCCGGCGCGATTCCCACGTGCGAAAATCCAGAAGCAACTCCGCCGGGGGTCGAAGCCTTGATGGGAGGGAAATTCGAAAAAATATAAGTAGGACTAATGGTAGTAATTGTGATATCATTAAAAAAAATGAAGCCCAAAATATTTATTAGTTGTAAATCAAAGTCATATTTCAAACTGGGAGATAAGAATGAAAAACTCGAGGAATAAAGGCAGTTTTTGGCTCGGTTTCTCATTGTAATGGAGTTACGACCTGAGCTCTCAACAAATTTCAGAAGTGCTACTGGTGACTATTAATTATCAGCCATTTCAAGGTCCTTATTTTCATCAGATGACAAACTTTACATACCAAATAACAATAGTCATTTTCGTTCCACTGATTGGAAACCTTCAAGTGTTTAAGTTTTACGAGCAATGAAATGCTGATAGAGCCTTGTGGACTTGGCCAGAGTGGTACAAAAAAGCGTGTGTCTTAGATGGGATGGTTGCAGTGCAGTCTCTATAAAAACACAACAATGACTACATTTGCGGACTTTGCTAAAGCATCCACACAGCTGCTATAAAAAAAAGAGCTAATGAGTATAATGAGGTAAGGCTACTATTTGACAGGCATATAGATAATTTTATTAAAGAAGACATACGTAAAAAAGGTTAGACGAGAGAGCCCGTGTACGATTTGTTGTTAAGGATAGCACAAACATCAAATTAGTATCAGTGAAAAAGTTTCTACCACACGAAGAAGCAAACCAGCAGTTGACTGAATATCCTGGGACGGCTGCAGTGAAGGAGTTTGCTTCTGCGGAGAAAAAGGTTGTGGTCGGCCTTCGGACCAAAACCTATAGTAACAGGTTACCCATTTTTGACCCTAGTCTAACTACCCATACTCATAAGGAGGCCAGCACTTGGATTGCTCTCCTTGTTTGTGACAAAGAAATAAATATTAACTCTTCAGATATCCATATTCGTTTTATTAACGGATCTAGCTGTATCACCCTCAACCAGCGATGATATAAGATTTATCACTGAAAAGGACAGAATGCCAGAAATGTAAACATAAATGAAAGATGCCTTGCAATTGGCCACCATAAAGTGAAAGGGTTCATTGGCCTTCACTCCTTCACTGGTGGAGATTGGGGAGGAAAATATTTTGGCATCTCACCTTGGAGAAGAAAAGATAGATCCACTTATATATCGTCATGCATTTGATATATTTATTAGTATAGTTTATATGAATGACTGTTTCCGAGTTCCGTTGCGAATTGTTCAAAATACGAAACGTAGAAGAAGAGAGACTTTTCCCCACAACAGGAGTTCTAAAGCCTCGCGTTAGAAGATCAGATACCATTTCTACCATTCGGAAGGGTTACGGGAAAGCTATGCCTGATAAACACTTCTTGTTGGAAACGGATGTGTAAATGACAGGGAAGGTGGGGTAGTACCTGTGAAGTGTCTGCGACTTTCGGCCCTAGTAAGTGTAATTGAACTTGTGAAATGTGGGTGTAAATCATCGTGTGAAAATAGAAACTGCTTGTGTGTTAAAACCTTGCGTGTCAGTACAGTTCTTTGCAAGTGCAATGGTTGCAGAAATGTAAGAGATTGTTCCATTGACAGTGATGGCGGTCAGAAAGACTAATAATTTTAAGACTCATGTCCACGTTCATGATTAATTATGAGGTTGCTACTTTATATTTAATACCCCCACTTTTCCTCTTCATATTCAGCCTAACTATATTATAATTATCTCCTCCTATAGTAGGTTATCAAACGAATATACGACGTGTTTTTTTTAGTTATATCTTTCAAAAAACGATTTCGTGTATGTTATGTAGTAGCATATTTTGCGAATTTCCATTTTGTGATATTATTTCGCGTTGAGAATAATTTAAACAAGCTTGACTTTTATAATTACGGTGGTTTATTCATTCCTCTCATTAAAATAAAACCACTATCACCATACAAATGGAAATATATAGTTTTTAAAGGTATTACAAATTAAGAAAAAAAAGGAATGTTATTTATGAATTAATATTGATTGTTTTTAGGCAAAATCTGATACAATTTTTGTTTTCGTGAAACAAAAAAAAACATTAAACATGAGATAGAATTGATCAAAATACTCAAAAATAAAAATAAAAAATTGAAAAAATTATTTTTTGGACTTTATGTTTAAAACAAATAGTTCATAAACGAATAAAGAAATAACTACTAAGGTTTTTGTAAATATAGGCACGTATAGCTACAATTTCCAGAAAAAATATACCACTTGGCACAATTTGCCAGTGGGATGTGGATTTCACAGTATAGTGCCCCTTAATAGTACCAAGGAGGTATTTTCTGCGATATTTCACTGGTAGGTATTTTTATCGAATTTCCTTTTTTAAGCAACATATTGAAAGTTATCCCTAAGTACAGTTATGCTATTTGTATTATTTTTAACTTAATTCGCAATGATAATATCTTTCACGATGTCTCTGACTTTCTAGGACCTTTTTAAAATATTTTGTTAACTGTTTAAAAATTTAAAAATTGTTCTATCTCAGGTAGAGAAAACTAAAAGTCGTCATTCACTTATTTAAATATACTTGTGTTTTATATGATTTCATGTGTTTTGATTGATTTTTTAAGTGAAAAATTTGTTAAACCTGTTCCCTTAGTTTTGTGCTGGCGATTGGGCATATTTTGGCGAATTTTTATGCTAGTAGATGTCATAGATTATTCAGACGCGCCGTGTTTTTATATAGTGTTAAAAATAAACCTGCAGTGCCAAGTCAACAAATAAAGCTTAATAGAAGATTTTAAATGGATAAAAATGCGTACATTTAAAAATGGTTTATTATTAAACAATGAATATGAATTGTAAACCCACCCACAGTAATACCGATGTGAGTTTATCATAAACCCCCTTATTTTTGCTTGACGTTTTAGATGAGTGACGTTTTGTTGAGATCTGTTCTATAAACCTTTGAACAAGTTAAGTCCCTACCCGTAGTTGCGGGTAATTGAACATAAGGGTTCCGTCTGGCGGGAGATATTTTGCGTGCCTGAAGACTAAAATAGCGGGGTGGCTACGGGCGACCCAGGTAAGAGAGTCACATGCCTCGTCGCCTCTATGCACGAGGCACTGAACTGGCGCGCAGCATTTACGTCAGGAACGCCCGTCTGGAGATTCTGAGCGGCGACGCTATCATTATATTGTTTAACAATATAGAGAAAAATGTGTTCTGCATTTTACTTGACAATTACTATTATCTTTCACAAGTAGTTTTGTACCTAGAAATGACTGTGGAAACACATGTTGCAGACATTATCAATTTAAAGGTTAATACGCGTTAGAAACGGAAATATGAAATTGAAACTCGTTAGCGGTAAAGTGAGCATATCTACCTATAACCATATATAAACAAACATATATATATATATATATATATATATATATACACACACACTACAGTACACACTGGCAAGCAGACTCCTAGTTGAATAAGAAAATTAGTTCTACGATTAACCGTTGTTCTGAGGGGGTAAAATTTAAATATATAGCTGCTGAAGTCATTGTTTCTTCTTTTATACTCACTACAGCAAGGATTTTCATATCATTACCGCAGTTTTCCTTTGTAAAAAAATTTCTTAGTTTCTCTTGAATTGCGTATAAATCAACTGAGACGTTCCATTAAAATGTTAAACGTATATAAGGCGGAAGGATACAATACGCGAGGGAAAATAGATTCTTTATAGAGGTTTAGAAAGTGCTTATTTAACCGTGAACCGCTTATATAATGTTTTTGAAATGCTATTTGTGGGTGGACATCGTTTACGTTCGTGAAACAGTTATTGAATATTGATTCGCAGGCATAGCCAGGCGAAACCCGTAAGATCTGAATGTGGTATTTTTCTTCATGTGTCCAGCCGAAGAATAATCACGCTTGCTTATAACCCCCGCCCCTAAGCACTGCCTGGGTAATGCGGGTGTATAAGTGATTCCCATTGCTTTTCTTTGCTTTGTATTTCTCTTCATTTCATTTGGTTTTTGGCTTATTCTTGGGAACACGTAAATGTTTTTTGACGGATTGTATGCAACCTATTTTTTTTTCATTCCCATAACCTCCTTGGAATGTTGGCATACCATCACCCCTTTATTAATTTGCTTGTTTCTTTTTTTTTTTCTCTAATCTACTTCTTCCAGGTAGTTTGGAGTAGCGAACGGTGCGGTTGTTCCTGCCTTCCACTCAGTTCCCCACACTTCCCGGAACTACTATTCAACTCTATGCCTTGTTGCAGCAGCACTACTTGACTACGGTTGTTTATTTCTACTTTCCGACTCGCTGATCTCTCAGCGTCGACATTCAGCGGAGAGGGAGGCCGAACATATTTTGAACCCTTTCCTCCCATAGTCAATTATTTTGTCCTGAATCTGGTCATGTTCGTAGTAATGTACTCAAGGGCAGTTATGTAAGCAACCATAAACGAGTGTTTTACGTCGTATTGAACGAGTGATATTTAAATGGGGGTACACTGGCGTTTCTTTCTTTTCGTTTTAGACACTTAAGTGTGGTCGTAAAGTGCTTACTTTGCCGAAAATAAAACTGTGATATATGTTATACAATGCACACGTGCTGATGATTAGGTCAGTGTGCAGGAAGGATACAGAACCGAGCTTGATATTTTCTAATTTTCGAGAGCGATTGATATCTTTAAAAATCTGTTTCAACCACAAGTCATATATATATTTTATGCCTTATTTTAAAATCACCTATCAACAATTGTAAGGCATTGAAGAGAACATGCTGTATAAGCACAATGATGCACAGTTATGAAATTTTGAGAAAAGCTAAATACTTTATCATCAGATCAACTACATGTTTGTAAAATAAAACGAGATTGCGTCCAATTTAAACACCACACTTTTGACACAATTTTAATTCATTGAGATACTTTTCACTATCCATTGCCTGTATTACTGTGTTATATACATTTCAGTCCGTGCTTGTTTCAAAA
>NQII01003285.1:5318-27011 GCA_002778355.1 Clitarchus hookeri | reverse complement strand
AACAAAACTAGCTCTATTGAAATTACAGGCGTGCCACCGCATCATATATGATAACGCGCGCAACCTGGGGGGTGGGTTTATTTACATTTTACCCACGCATCGCAACGCTGGATGCTTGTTGGCCCATTTGACACGCACACCCCCCCATTCCACTGCGCCGGGCCACGACACTGCTGCCGGGCAACAACCGGCCACGTCCGGAGGGTGAGTAAGGACTGCGGACAAATCACGTATCATCCGTGCGGAGGAGACAGCTTCATTTTCCTTTCACCACCACCCCTCCTTCGCTGGGGTGATAGAACGATTTCCGAGAATCACAACAAATTAAAAAAAAATGCTAGGAAGCTTTGCTTTAGCGAACGTACACTTCCGTTATTTACCAATGAGAAACAATTCAATCTGTAACTAGTGCATGGATTAAATAACCAGCACTTTGGAAAAAAAAAAAATCTACTAGCAATATTCCTGCAAACGTTGAGTAGCGAGCTTCCAGTTAAGCTGGAAGTGAACCCGGAAAAAAATTAGTTTCACTTGTTAATATTCTAATAAAATTAATTTTTTTTTAAATTGATGAACACTTTAACTAGTTTATTTTTGTTTAAGTTCATTGGAGTCCGAACTGGAGTAGGTAATGTGAGCATAGTTACCTGTTTGTATACCAATTTCATAGTACCGTTGTTTGTCCTTGGAAATGTTTTTTTTCCCTTTAGAGGATACTGACAATATTACGTTTATAAATGGGTTAAGAAATATGCTTTGGTAATGAGCAAAAATAAGTAATGGGGCAAGTCTTCCGGGATCTGTAGTTTTATAACTAGACAGCTACGAAATTAAAAAGATAAATATTTTCCATGGGTAAGTGAGAAATATCTTAATAATATTGAAGGAAAACTGAACAACATTTTCTGGTGTAAAAGCATATTTAAAACTGCCAAACATATTTTGTCGCAATTAAGTAAAATTTATTTCTCATGGTGGTAGATAAATTCCTAGCTGACATTAGCGTGGTGTGATAAATACGAAGCATTGGTGAATACGTTTATTCAGTTCAAAGCATTCAGGAAATATTTTCAAAATTATTTATTAAGAATCAGTATTTATTCTTGATGTGGAACCATCGTTAATATTTCTGACATTCGTACGTATTTTCTGATGATCACGAAAACATTGGGCCAAACGCCTTCAGCTGTTGATTAATACAGTAATATCAATGAGATTCAGCTTCGTATTTTCAATTACTATTATCCTGTTGATCCACACCACATTTACCATGGTAGGCATACTGTATAATATTTGTTATTAACTGGCTATCAGGCAATAACGAGGTAAGTTGACTACGTTCTTATTAAAGTGTCCTCATAAATATGAAACAGAATTTACAAGTGCACGGAAAATTTTTTTATGGTTTCTAATTACTTTATAATTATGATATTAAATGGAAAATGAAATTATTTTTAGGCGTTTAACGAAATCACGAAAAAATATTGTTTTAAACATACAGCTAAAGCTACGCTAGGGGATATACCTCAAAAAGGCAAACAACTTCCATTTAGTTTACTTTCATTAGTTTTTAAACATTGAGAACTCTGAGTCAACTCGTTTTAAAATATATATTTTTAAAAATATTGTTAATCAAAACCACATATTGAAAATAGAGTAGAGTGATCATGCTAGTTGCGCAAGACCAGTCTCCGTGTCCGAACATTGAAATTCTTCCTTGCCATAAAGACTGTCAAGAACGACATGGATAGCATTTGAAGTGAGAACACTGCTTATCCTAACAATCTATTTGAGATGTACGTATACGTATTGTAACCAATTTTCAAAGCAACGCGATACAATTCTAATTAGTAAAAGTATTTTATTGAATTAAGATGGCTTGTATTTTGAAAATTATGATATAAATAAACATGTTCATTCGTGTTGATCATCTGACTTTGACAGTAGTATTGTTTTGGGGTGGGTCACTGTTGGATACATGTGAAGAAGACAAAAAATCGGTCTACCTAATCTTTAGTTTAAGATCCAGACGCATCAATAGAGTTAACAAAGTGTATGCAGATGCAAGTCATCTCGGTTACATACACAAAATGCAGAGTAATGCACCAGAAAGCCCGGGAGTAGGGAGGGGAAGAAGGAGGAATGCCAGGTTGGTCAAGATCTGGTAGTCTACGCTTTTTATCCTTCGGTGGGACTCGTCAGACCGGTTGGAGCGACTGGCGTCGCCTGATCTATCAATCAATTTGCCATAACCAGGAGGTTATCTGCTGAGAACCGTGGCGGAATACACTCCCCCCGATGTCAGTGGCTCAAATGGTTCGTTCCTTATCGGTGACAGGGGAAACAGGTTCGGTCATTTCCGCACGTGTCTGCGCGAAGACGACGATACCGGTTAGGAAGAAATTCGAGACAACTGAGCTACAGGAAGAGGTGGGAGTGGAGAGATTTGAGCGGCTCTTAAGGCGCCCGTCTACCTGGCGCTTGAACAGCGTTGCAGAGTGTTCGAAATACACGTTTTACAACTAAAATATTAAGCGTGCGTCCAATGTGCTTATCTACGAAAAGAACACACACTTCAGACGAGAGCTGTTAAGTACTTTCAAAATATCACGTACGTTAGAAACATCAATTCAGAGTACTCCAAAACCGCTAAAAAACGGCCTTTCCAAGGCGCTGTAGCTCAAAATGCACGCATCAGATACATACAAAACTACTATAGGCGCCTGCACTGAACCTTCCTAAAGACTTCCCACTAATAAAATAATATGGTCACCGCTGAAAGTCCCATAGGTACACGCAGCACGACGAGAACACTGCACGCCAGTTCAGAGCCTTGCGCTTAGCGGCGATGGCGTACTTGTTGCGCGTGGCAATGTCACCCTTATCGCTCCCGAATTTATCGGCCTAAACGTGGGAAAAAGTTCCAGGTAGACGGGCGCCTTAACATTGAGGTCTTGAAAGCCGAGGAGGGTGAAGCGAGGTGAGAATGGAACAGCGCCGGAATGCGAAGGGCGAAAGGGACGGGAGATACCCGAGAAAATCCGTGCACCAGCGGCACCGTCCAGCACGATTCCTACATACAAAAATTCGGGAGCGACCCCGCCTGGAATGAACTCGGTTCGTCAAGGTGGGAGGCAAGTAGTATAACCACCACACCACCACGGCCCCTAAGAGACCTGGAATTTTCGCGAGTTCATCAGGCAATACAGTGCTCTACAAATCGAATCGATCTACATTTGTTCACCCAGTTGTTGCCACTTTATTATTTTGAAATCTCATATTATCTTCAAGTTATTTATTCCTGCCGCAGAGTCCTTCAAGTCACGTCGAACGAACGACAAAAAACTGACACGCAATATAGTCAAATCTCGGTATACCGAACACTTTTGATAGTCCTTCCTAAGACCTTCTTGCCTGCTCATTATGTATTATTTCGCCATAAGTTAAATTAGCGTTGCCATAGGCCTTATCACTTTATTGATGCGTGGGGCAAATAACACTGTAGAAATATTAGAAAAATTTATTTTTTATAAGTTTTCTAATTTTTTCACGTACATGCATTAAAAATACAGAAAACGCAAGAAATAATTCAGTATTCACAAACGTTCACCAAAACTCTTATAATTCAAAGTTAAGATATGGGACTACTTTCCTCCGCCGTTACCAACTTTACTGGGATCATGCCGGTGAGTGGACACGTTGAAACACATGCAAGTATGGGCAGTGAAATTTTCCAAAAGCTGGTTTCACGTGCTGACTGGCGAAAGGAGTCCCTTTAACATAACACCGTTTTGCTGGCGTGTGCGACTGGAGTTTGCAGTATAAACATGTGTTTCACCTATTTGTAGGACCCACTCTATGGTATAGGCTGTTCACGGTAAAATGAGAACTTTTGAGGCCCTAGTTACTTTTTCATATCAGCTATTTTTTATCCTTCCGCCAAGTAAATAATAAACAGTATATATATTTTACCGGACTCGAAAGTTAACGTCTAAGGCTACAATAAAATATATTTATTGACTCCTATTCCAAATGAGAGGGCTTCATAAATTGCTCACTTTACCGTGAACATCCTATAAAGGATTTGGCCTCCAGATACCGGGGAAGGCATGAGTATGTGTGAGAGTTCTAAATTTAAGATTAGGTTACAATTAATTTCAAAGCTGTTTCCCCATCTCACTCACTGCGATTACCTTTTCGGCATTGAGTGGATATGAAAAGTCTTACAATAAAAACTATATACAATATACAATGAATACTTTAGTGGAGATCCTGCGTTCATTATCTGCTGTGCCCGTCACAACCCAACCGGGCTACACGAAATTAAGGCAGCGGAATCCTTACCACTGCGCGTTTATTTCTCTCTGCATGGCTCATTTTTAAATTGTAATTAAAATAAAAAACTTATCACTACATTCAGATCTACTTTATAGAAATCCTGAAACCAGAATGGCTTGAATTCATTCAGAATTTTCGCATGTAAGAAAGAAAAAAAAATTAAATAATATTTATTACATTTGCCAATGCAAAAAAAAAAAACAACACGAAAAAGTTGTTGTCTGTATATATATATGTATTATATATAAATCTACGGCGGAAGGTATTACATCCACTAAAGCCGGCTGAGTGTTGTTTACTGCTGGCATATAGTTCTGCAAAGCGACTCAGTTGAGTGGAGGTCCGGTGATTGGAGACAGTTACTTTTAGTGGCGAATGTTAGAGGCAAGTGTACTAGGTGTCTGAAGTTATTTTTCCGTTGCTCGCTGTCGTCTGTGTGCAAAGATGTTTCTCCGTTTTATTTGGCTAGTGAGAATTATGGTCCTTTGGAAATGGTCATTTGTAGTTCGTCAACAAACGGTAAAAGAAAAGTAAAAATAAAGCAGCAATCAATCTTGACGGAAGCAAGACGATTCAATGTTTTGTAAATGTTGGCTGGAAACAATTTTGGCAATATAGTGCAAGCAATAAATAAAAGAGAAGTCGAGCTACAAACCCAAAGTATAATTAATAATATGCACAGTACACACTAATTTTAATTCATTTGATGGACCTACAAAAATTATTCGCAGTAAAAATGATCTTTTATTAACAATAAATTGTGTTCACAGTATATAAAATCTATATTTTTTAACCATTGTTACCATGCGTTATTTTTAAATCATGCTGTTTTAAAAATAATCAACTGTCCTGCATGCAAATACGACGTAAAACATTTCCTGAATATGGTGCAACATTTTTACTAACGCAAAAATAATCAATAGGAGCCAAACTGAAACCACAGAAACATGATTGAAATGTTACCACAAGAAAGATGATTTGAATAAAGGCAGGTATGCCTGTTCAGAAATGTTGCATGGAATCTGTCTCCCAAAATATTGAATAGTTTTACATTATAATATGCCTCAAAAGAATCAACTTTAATACGTGCCTATTATGTTACACTTCACTCAAAACACCAGCAAAATTTTAAATTTTCACTGTTAATCAAATCACCGTCGTTTAAAACATACTGTTTCCTAAGCAAGTTCTTATACTCCTAAAAGTGCACCATAGGTGAGTGTGAGTGGAGAGACAAGGGCGGCTGTTAACAGCGAGGTCTTGAGAGCCGATGAGGGTGATTGAGGTGAGTATAGAGCAGCACTGGAGTGAAAGGGAGGAGAAAGTCCGCTGACCAGTGGCATCGTCCGGCACGATTCCTACATGCGAGGATCCGGGAGTGTCCCGGCCGGGGATTGAACCCGGTTCGCCTTGGTGGAAGGTGAGCAGCCTAAACACTCAGCCACCGCGGCAACCGCGCACCCTTCCCCACCAGACAATTGAGAACCTTAAACATTACACGGTAGCCACTCGAACGCAAAGCCCGTTCCCAGAGCTTCGTACGGGCAATCAGAAAATCGGTACGCCCACATCAAAGGAACCACCACGCAATTTTGTCACTGTGTACTCGTCTATTCTGTGTTTTCATGACTTCAGCCAGACCAATAAGGTAAACACTCCATAACGTGCAACAACCAATATAGCCCAATGCCCGTTTACACAACTTTTATAATATGCAGCAACAGTAAAGTAGGTAAACTCCGCAACGTCAACAAAATATCTGGAAAGAATGCGGTCGTGGCTCTTGACCTTACTCAAGGAGGTAGGACGGAGGCGAGGAAGGTCTAGTGAGCCAACCACAGAGAAACAACAGTGTCACAGATACCGACTGTGTAGTCTGCGCGCATGTAAAGCGAACACGTCAGTCTTACGAGAGGTATTGATTAAAGAGTAAGTCATGGCATGTTCGAGTAAAACACGTCCTACTATCCACAGTGAAGTTCGAGAAACTATTGGTAACCTAATTGCGTTTTGGAGTTTTTTTTTATTGAGAAAGATTCTGTAAGACATATTTATTCCATTGAAAAGGCCACGAAACGAGCAGCATCTGCAACAGGGATATCGGTGGCGAAAATATACAAAATAAGTAACGAAATTAGTTTATTAAAACTAATAGATAAAAAAAGTATGTACACCAGGGAAAAAAAAACGAAAGACGAGTAGCAAAAAAAAAAAATAGTTTGGGACTACTTTGATATGTGCGTTTTTCGACGCACAATTCCAAACTTTTATGCCCGCAGAAAAGAAGTACCTACTAAAAAGTTACTTTCTGTACAACGAAAATACAAGAATGGCTCAAGGTAAACAATACTGCTTATGGAGAAGACATTTCTAAAGCAGAACTACTTTGCGAACTCCCAGCTCCCAAGAATTATGTGGGGCCGCAGTGGCTGATCGGTTAGCCTGCTCGCCTTCCACCAAGGCGAACCTGGTTCAATCCCCGGCCGGGCCACTCCCTGATCTTCCCATATGGAAATCGTGCCGGACGATGCCGCAGGTCGGTGGGTTTTCACGGGGATATCCCGTTTCCCCCGTCCTTGCGTTCCGGCGCTGCTCCAGACTCACCTCATTCACCCACATCGGCTCTCAAGACCTCGCTGTTAAGAGCCGCCCAAGACTCTTCACTCACCCGCTCTGTTGTCTGGATTGCTGGCTGGCGAGTTAGGTTACCAGGAGATGATTGGCGAACGGTGTTCCATTCACAGTAAAACCCCATCACTCCACTTCCGTATCTGTGTTTTTGTCATGTCTACCCTTCCCGCCGGAATATAAAGCGAAATACACGGTATGCAGCGACGGAGTTTCGAAAAAAAAATGTCTGCTTCAATCGTTTTCTTGTGAGAGAAAAGAAGTGACTCGCTGGCGAGTGTTTCTCTTCTTCGCCTTCGTGGGCAACCTCTCCTGCACGCAGGAATGCGTATTGGCTCAACTTGCTGGGTTTGCTAACGGCCTTGAGGACCACGCGCTTGCGAAGGGTCACGTGACACCGAAAGAGTGCGTACTCGCGTTACGAAAGGCGTGCCTCGTTCCGTCAGACCCTGCGTTCAATATGAGAGGATGACACATGCCCGAACTTTCACTACTTGCATTGTCATTTGTTATGCCATAAGGTAAATCGCATTTCCTCAAAAATATATTTAATGTCTTGTGCGGGGAAAAAAATGCTTTTAATTTCAGTACCACGTCAAAAGAAGAAAATATTTGCACTCAAAACAGATAGGGCCAGAGAATTTTCGCGAAAAAATCTCAGCCGTCGGTAGACTTGAATACTATATATACACTCAAGCTGTTTTACTACCTCCATTGGCTTCCATCCGTATTTGAAGCAGCCATTCATTATTTGCTAACTCCAGCACTGAAACTTCGTGATCGGTACGCTAACAGTTAACACGGGCCAAAACGTGATTCAGCCAATAAAGAATGCTGAACGACATTGTAGTTCTTTGAAGTTTGTCATGTCTCGATATATTTTCGTGAAGTATCACTGCCCCTAAAAATAGAGTATTGCCAGTATATTTATTGTAGTCATTATTACTAATTAAAGCCACTCTTGACTTTTCACATACAAAACTCACCCTTAGTTTGCGTTTTCTGTTTGAGTGGAATGCTATTGCATGGTACTACGTTATATACATATTTTTTTAAATAATTGGAATAATTTATTCTGAATAACATGTTAATTCCTATCGATTATTCAGTGCAGTTAGGGTTTAGTTAAATGCCTTGGAAATAAAATATAATAAATTTCATTAGGAATAATTTCCGACAATTTTAAACAAACTTCAGGAATGTTCCAGCAGAACAGAACATTAAATAAAAGAGAACGTTTCCGGATAGGCAAGAGTAAAAAAAAGACATTTCCTTTCGGAAATTAAATAATTGAATTTTGACATTTTAATTTCGTATGCAAGAAGAAGACTGAAACCGCATCGAATGTTGCACTACTGTAGGCCGAGGAAGCACCAAGACGTGATCTTTTATGAAGATTTAGATCTCGAGGTCCGAGGTCTTCATCACCGTAGCGGTGGCCAATCTACGCCCAGATTGCACTAGATGTATCCTTTAGAGCAAGATGGGGGCCACGGTGTTGTAGTGGTCAGACTACTCCCCTCTCACCTAGGCTAACTGGGTTAGATTCCCGGTGGGGTGGCTCGCGGATTTTCGTATGTGGTAATCGTGCCGGCCGATGCCACTGGTTGACGAGTTTTCTCGGAAATCTCCCGTTTTCCCCAACCGCTGCATTCCAGCGCTGCTCCATTCTCACCTAGCTATACCCTTATCGTCTCTCAAGACCTCGCTGTTACAAGTCGCCCCAATCTTTCAACTCCCACTTCACTCCACTAATGGAAAGATACGTCAGTCAATACAATTTTCTCCACAGCTCAAACTATGGGGATTACGAGACCACTTTGATTTATAGTCGGGATAAGAAATAACAAACTGAGAATATTTCAGAACTGCTGTGCAAAAACTTTGAAGCAATAATATAATATTTTGTAATAGCAATTGTTTAAATTTATATAACATCCCGGTGTAAACTTATGCAGATTAAAATTTTATTTATCAGTAAATTATTTTATTGCAAACTTTAAACTTATATATAATTTCAGGTTTATACAATCCACTTAAAGACGCAATGATTGGCGTATCAAATTTAATTCAATGATGTAGTGAAAAGTTTAGGCCGATTCTTAGTTTCTAGGTTGATATCCCAAGAGTAGACACAATGTTTATTTATATGGGATTGTCTACACCAAACGTTTCCCCACACGGAATGTTTAACTTTACTAACATGTAGAATTTCTTGCACATAGAATTTATTCACGTACTTCACTCAGTATAAAACTCTGCATCAACTAAAATCCTCAAGTAGTACTCGTATTGTTCTATTTAGAATATGTTCTGTACTGATTAACATCACACACGACGAAGTACAATATTTTCTCACGCAATGTCGTTAATGTAAGCCAGTAATAAAATTAGAAAATTTTCAATAGTTTGGAAATAACTTCGAAATAAAAAAACAAATTAACAATTGCATTAAAACAAATATTTTTCTCACATTTAATGTTAAAATGAACTAATAATGCGTTTATAATTTCTCTTATTTCTTGAACACTTGTGTACATATTATTACTAATAAGGAGATTATGTTGTTCTTGGTAGGGCACCTATCAGCAGAAGCTGCAGCTGACACAATTATACGGCATCAAAAAATATAACTTTGGTAATACTTGAGGGGCTACATTTTGAAAGCTTCGTACGGGTGAAACCATAAACTAGATTTCTGTAGCACCTTGTTTGTGTGTTAAATTAAATGACTAGAGGCAGTTTAAAAAAAAAATTAGCCGATATACTTATATATGTTGCACTCAAATCGAAATTGATGTGCAGTTCACCCGTTCGGTATCGAATTGTTTTAACCCGTTTGGTCACGCAATAATTTCCGAGTCTAAGTGTTATAATCACGTAATTTTTTGATACGCCCTGTACTTATATTTTTTAATGTGTATTGCACCCAGTGAACAACGTGTTGCGTGCTCGGGTGGTATTGGCATTAACCACTCACGTCAAATATATGTAGAAGATTCCACAAATCAGATTAGCCACTAGGAAGATTAAACACTGGTGCCTTGATGTGTACAGCGACTGTCATGAGCATCATTCTTGTGCAACATGTTCACGATTGCCGACACGGTAACTGAGCAGGTTAAGAGCTGAAGGTTTGTATTCATGTAATGTTTTGGTGTGCACTGTAGCTGTTTCGAGCACGCTTCTCTCAACCAGTGAACAACGTGCGGCGTCATCAGTGTTATAGCGTTAACCAATCATAGACGAGAGGAGCAGAAACTTCTGCAAATCAGGTAACTCGCAAGGAATATTGTAAAAAAATTACGTTCAAAACTATCTGTATAGCAAAGAAAAGTGTTTAATTTAGACTGTTTCGTTTACGCTAACAAAATCTTTCATTAATTCAAGAGGAGAGTTAAAAAACTTCGGTTTATTATTACATTTTTTCTTTATACGTCTTAGTTTTATGGTAATATTAATTTTTTTTATAGCAAAAACGAAAATTTCCTTATTTTTTTACAGAAAATATATGTTGCTGTTACACTTAAGAAAATGTTTAAGTGTTATTAAAACTTATCTTTCGTTCATAATACTTTTAGCGCCTAACGAAACTTTCTAAACTCTACGTGTACAAATAACAAATTGCTTATACTATCGACATAATTATTAACCATGTAAATATCGATACGAAATTATAAAGAAAGGATACTGCGGAATTATTGTAACCACAATGCAAGGTTATCATTGTCATCTATACATAGCTTAAACTAAACGTTTATTTTAGGCAAACTTACTTTTCAGATCTTCATATTGCAGGATAATTTTTTGTGGCAAAATAATATGAAGCCACGATGGTGTAATAGCGAGATTACTCGCCTCCCGCCAAGGCGAACGGGGTTCGATTTCCGGCGGGGTCGCTCCCGGATTCTCGCATGTGGCAATCATGTCGGACGATGCCCTTGGTCGGCGGGTTTTCTCGGGATCTCCCGTTTGCCCCTGCCCTTGCATTCCGGAATTGCTCCATACTTTCCTAACTTCACACTCATCGGCTGTCAAGAGCCCAATGTTAAGAACCACCCATATCTCTCTTCTCCACTCCAACAAAACATGTGCTACAGTAAATAAAGTATTTTAAGAATGAAGAAACTAAAATCACTGGACACTTGAATCCTTGCTGTGCACAGTTTCAGCTACAAATGTTCCTCACAAGCATCAAGTCCTCGATCGCTAACACAGGGACCGAGCGTGTTGTGGTCAGCGCAGGACTGCGTTATGTCTAAATCTGAAAGGAAAACACTCGTAGTGAAATTACGCAACGAGTATACTTTACGACAGGAAAGATATCTAGGCCAGTAGTGTGCGTCAACGCCGTCAGTGGAGTGATCTAGCCTGACCCCACGCCTCTTCATTTCTTTATGTGGAACACCTCACATCAAACATATGTTTACTGAAGTTTAGGTCTGCGTGGGGGCAGCAGTGTATACTATCAAAATCTTATTTAGCAATAATTATTGTGTTTCCTGAATAAAATTAACATCCGCTGACTGAACGCATGGATACAAAAAGTATGGATAAAAGGCTTATCGCAGTCAAGTAAGCACTTGAAAAAACTTTCGAAAAAAAAATTACCCCCCAAAACTTTACGCATGCTACAGTACACAATTACATGTAGACTTCCAGTACAGTTTGCAACGAAATAATAAAAAATAGTGCTTAACACTTTAAGGGGCCGCGATGGTGTAGTGGTTAGACTACTTGCCTCGCAATTAGGTGAACCGAGCTCGATTCCTGGCGCGGTCGCTCCTGGATTTTAGCTTGTAGTGATCGTGCTGGACGATGCTGCAGGTCAGCGGGTTTTCTCTGGGATCTTCTTTCTCTCCCATCCCTTCATTCCGGCGCTGCTCCGTACTCAACCTCCCTTCACTCTCATCGGCTCTCAAGACCTCGATGCTAGGAGCCGCCCAAATCTCTTCACTCACTCACTTCTCTTAACACTTGACGTTGTATTGGGAGAATAATGTTTAAATGTATAGCCAGTTAAGTTAATGTTTCTTGTTTAATACACCTACGAGTATGAATGTATATATTAGTAGCATATTTATATTCATAAAAATTCTACGATTTCACTTGAAACGACTTATGAATAAAGTGATCAGGCCCATGGCAATGTTAATTCTATACATTGCGGAGGGATACACGCTGATAAGAAAATAAGATCCAATAGAGAACTTTCAAAAGTGCTCCGTTTACTGTAAACTTTCTGCATGTAATAAACTCTGACGATTTCAAATAATTCGCCTTTTTGTTCTGCTTAATTATATTGATCATTTGAGTATGTTGGCACCATCTAACTGTGTTAGTGTCCATTGCTCGGTAAGCCGTGCAGTAGTATGCGTGGGGGTTCATGGGCACTTTCACCCTTAAACTTATGGTAAGGATGCTTCAGAGCTAGCAAGAGATAACATCATGTTTATGAAGTTTTCTAAACGTCTCTAGTGCTGCCATATTTATTTGAAGAAAAAAAAAAAGAGTCTCCAGTTTGCTTTAAATACATTTTGTTTAGGACCTGTTATAAAATACGATACATATTTGACTGGCTCAGCCAATCAATACAGGATAAATAAATGCAGGTATAGAGGCAATTTAATCATATGAAAGCTTTCCGCACCTGTAAGCTGTTTGAAATGCACGCGCTGAAGTAAAATACATTGAATTTCATTACTTAGCTAATATCAGTTGGAAATAATATTTGAAGTGTTATTTATAGGGGCAAATAAGAACATTTTTGATCTTATTTGGCAGAGTACAATATAAATTTAAAAAGAAAAACAATAGTATTATATTAAATGGATAGAGATCGTCTTTAACAACAGTGTGAGTAATTATAAAACATTTCTGAAATCGGGTAGAGATTTCTGAAGTAAAATTTTTATTTGCTCAATGAGCCACGCTATAGATAGACACCTTACAATTTAGCGTTATACGATCACACGATGCCAGACTCCACACTCTTCTACAAAGCGGGCACAAGTTTATTGATTGCCGTCACAGGCACAACTCAATCTCCTAATAATAATAATGGCGTGTGGGGAGTGCACCCAGGGCAAGGCAACACCCTCCGAGTGACGGTCTTTCCAGCTGGGACCCGTAGGTGACCGTCATCCCCGAGCATGACAGAAATGAAAACCCTAGAATGGAGCGGCGCTGGAATGCAAGGGCGGGGGAAACGGGAGTACCCCACCCGGCCACACGGAATGAAGCCACCGGAGTGCTGAATGTTTACTACTGGCTGTGAGCTGTACAGGGCGATTCGGATGAGCGTAGATCCAATGACACACGTGAAAATACTGTACACTTGTAAGCCGTCTATCTTGGTACTGAATTATAACGCAAAATGAGAAGGTATCTAGCTATAGAAGTCGCCGAGTGGTCACATTTTGTCCATGAGATTCCAACTTGAATCCTAGGTGAGCCNGAAGGTATCTAGCTATAGAAGTCGCCGAGTGGTCACATTTTGTCCATGAGATTCCAACTTGAATCCTAGGTGAGCCATCATTGGACAATGGAAAATTACGAAAATTAGTGTTTTTTTTTTTAAAGTCTTTTTCCAAAGCATTATATCATCTTCCTTCTTTTATGTTTGGATGGTGCATTTATATTNGTTTTTTTTTTTAAAGTCTTTTTCCAAAGCATTATATCATCTTCCTTCTTTTATGTTTGGATGGTGCATTTATATTTCACCTTAAAATTTTTTCGAAGAAACACAAACGTGCACAGCCATAAGGGGCTTCTTTGATCATTGTGGGGCTACTACCGTCTATATACAGTTCATAAAATACAACTGCCACAGTGTCATTTTGCAAACTTCGGCGGGGAAAAAAGTGATGGGACACGTAAAAATGGCAGGGCAACCAAGGTACGGCGGAAAATGGTTTAGTTCGCTGATGGTGAGATTTTCCCCCACTGGTTAAAGTAACTTGTACTTAAAAACGATCCCAAAATTCTCACTCGCCCTCCGGAGAAGGGAAATAATATCTTCAAACACGAAAACGTNAGAAGGGAAATAATATCTTCAAACACGAAAACGTCTGATAACTACATAGTGCATTAGATGTTAGCAATCAGTATAATTTTCCCGCAATTATTTGCTGTGTCCTATCTTGGTCTGTCCTTTTTTTTTTTTAAAGAAAGGTCGGTTAATTTTGCAAGCCTATTTTATCAATTAACTTCCGGTATAGAACTGGGATGGGGAGGACGGCATTAAATATTGAATTTCAAGTTTTTCAACCCAAATAATTTTCAGTCAATCGGTCCTGCGATGAGTACTTTTTAACTACCAACAGCACAGATTATGTCCGTACGCACAGGCTAAACGGCCTGGCTATTCCTTTCTTGCGAGTGTACTGGGTTGCTCTTTAACTGCACGTAGCTGTAGAAACGGGCCTCCGGTCTGATTGGCTGTTGCACATCATGGTAAATTCCCTATTGGTCGGGCTGCTGTACGGCACGTTAGTTTCCAATAACGGATCGGTGAACAGCGGTCCGCCAAATTGCCGGCCATCGAGTCATTTCGCTGACGCATGTGGCTGGAGTTCTCAATACACACGGCCATTTCACCTCTGTATTATTAAGCATTCTGTGTCCAAAGTAACTTTCATGACAGTTTATATGAAAAGAGTTTGTGGTCATCTATTGTACGAGCAGAAGCCGGTCATAAATTTCGGGCTTGCCAACTGCTACCTATAACATTACTCAAAAGCAATTTTTATTATTGGTTCTGGTTTCTAACGATGCATAGCATTTACCGTAATTTTAATTATTCTGCGCCGTGCCCTGTAAATGAATTGATTTGGTATAATGTGTTAAGTGCAAGGACCTGCATCATTCTCTTTATTATTTTACAACAGGATAGAATTCACAAACGTTTAAATTTATGATTCAGGCCCACCATTATCGCAGTCATGGCCAATTCCACATATGGCTGGACTGGGCATGGATCAGCCATTTCATTTTTTTCAATTGGGTAAAAATTCATCCAGAGTGAGTAAAAAAAATCTGTGGTTCAATGACAAGAGGTATGAAAACTTATGAATTTCGCCAAATAAATACGTTACATTTGAATGTTTCTAGTTACTTGTGAGGCCGGTCCCTTTTTAACACGAGAAGCTTGAATCAGATTTTTAGAAAAAAAATTGCTTCAGTTATGTTTTAGTAATTGCTTACTTACGAAAACAATTTTTGATAAAAAATTACACGCTCGAAAACTATTTCCTGTTCTAGATTTCCATATCTAACGCGTATTTCTGAAAGATAATATGACTAAATGGAGAGATTTTGCCGTACATTCAGATATCAAAACTTCAGTTCACTATAATAAAAGCAGATTGGAGACGTTCATTGTGCGTTTCTCTTAACTTTAACGTCATATGATGATAGGGTCACGACAGGAATTCTGATAAAGACGAGTAGCCGACGNTTAGAAAAAAAATTGCTTCAGTTATGTTTTAGTAATTGCTTACTTACGAAAACAATTTTTGATAAAAAATTACACGTTCGAAAACTATTTCCTGTTCTAGATTTCCATATCTAACGCGTATTTCTGAAAAATAATATGACTAAATGGAGAGATTTTGCCGTACATTCAGATATCAAAACTTCAGTTCACTATAATAAAAGCAGATTGGAGACGTTCATTATGCGTTTCTCTTAACTTTAACGTCATATGATGATAGGGTCACGACAGGAATTCTGATAAAGACGAGTAGCCGACGNTGGAGACGTTCATTATGCGTTTCTCTTAACTTTAACGTCATATGATGATAGGGTCACGACAGGAATTCTGATAAAGACGAGTAGCCGACGGATATATTGCACGCCAGCTCACTGCCATGCACGCAAGGGCGAGGTGGTATGTGATGCGTATGCTTGGGCCGCCCTTGACGCTCCCTCGGACACGCAAAATAAGTCGTAGTACATGGAAACTTTAGTTAGCTACGTGAATTGAAATTTAGATGTCCGCACTTCGTAATATTTTAGTGCTACAACTGAATAATTTCTGAGAATCAACACTTTAAACGCACCTGCCAAAACCATATCACCAAGGGACCCCTAATTTTCGCAAACCCAGTTTCACGAGATCTAGATTTTAATACTCTACAAGCACCTTTGCCGTTTCACATTGTTTATTGGCCGCACGTTTAATGAGATGATATTTTGGTCCTACTTGAACGGTCAGATAAGAAATAGGTTGCACGAGTACCGAAAGTCTATGATTACGTGGGCTGGGAAAGAAAACAAACATTTTAGTTAAAATGTGGTGTCTCCATTACCCATGAATAGGGACAGGACATCTTACAGAGGCCACGTGACTGAGCGGTTAGCCTGCTCGCCTCCCACCAAGGCGAACGGAGTTCAATCTTCGGCCGGGGGAATCGTGGGAATCGTGCCGGACGATGCCGCTGGTCGTCGGGTTTTCTCGAGGACCTCACGTTTCTCCCGCCCTTTCATTCCGACGCTGCTCCATACTCTCACCTCAATTACCTTCATCGGCTCTCAAGACCTCGATGTTAAGAGCCGCTCAAATTTCATTGCCCACTCACTCAGGATATCTTCTCATTTTGAACGACCTGTAGGCTAGACTCTACTGTATCGTACTTTTTAATTTCAAGCCTCGTCTTTCTGTTCACTGGGTACTGTCCCAGTGTGTAGCTAGTGCCTGAGACCAGGTGGCCTGGAATTCGGTGCTCGTTTACTTGCAGGTCTGTTATTAGCTCAGATTTCACCTAGGCATGTCTAATAAACCGTGATTAAATTACAAACATAATAGATATACACGCGTGTTTGAGATATAGCTTATCCTAAAATTNTGTCTAATAAACCGTGATTAAATTACAAACATAATAGATATACACGCGTGTTTGAGATATAGCTTATCCTAAAATTTATTCGCGAAACTTTGCTGTCCCTACAAATTACTTCAATTTTTTTTTAGCATATGTACGTGAAAATTAAATTCTTAAAAAAAATTTTACAGTTCGGTTAGTGAGTTAAAATTATGTAAACGATGTAAATATGTATTTTATAAATTTTTTTTTTTAATATGGAGTGTTTTTGAACGACACCGACGAAATCCAACAGATTATTCCTTGTGATATTTTAAAGTAAGCTTCGCGCTCCCCAAAATCGGTTTTGCAATCGTTTCAGTTAACGCGGTTGATAATATCATCCCCTTTTATTAGTTAAATGTAGATTTACCCCCTATATTTGCATGAAACTTTGTGACACTAAGCGTTACACTATCTGTTAAGACAAATTATGAACCAGCATGACTATCGGAACACTCTTTGGTGAACTGTTTTTTGAGAAATCAAAGCGAAAATTTACGAACAGAAGATGAAAGTACTGACAGGTGTACAACACATAAACACAGTACTTGTGACTGCTATTATGCCGTTGTATGAGTATCGTGCAGTCAAATACTAAGTGGTATAGCAACTTCCTGTCAGACCATTCAACGTTTGTTTTGAAATGTTTACATGGATTTCTAAAAAACGGTTCGCCTAAGTAAGTAACCAGGGGTTGATTGGTAGAGACACCTGAATTGCGTGAAAATACCCCCGCGCACATTAGATTTCAGTACCCTATGGGTATATCAGCAGCTATATTTGGCTTATAAGATGCGTGTCTTTATGAGTAAACATTTTCGTACTTCGCTGGCCAATCATAATAAGCTTACTCCTGTACTGTGCGTCTGTGATTCGCGAGCAGACACCTAAGGGGCGTAAAACTTAAATCGTCTAATCAAGAAAGTGGGTCTCAGTTAAAATGTTATGAAATGCAACCGGTTCTGAAATATTTTCGCTAAAATCGGGTTTCCTCACAGATTGGCGATTGGTGTTCCAACATTTCGATGGAACGGTGACGCCATTTTGCTGGCGTGTGTGACGAGTGTTCAACTCTGCATTCCTTATAAATCTGTGACATAACTGCACTGTTGTCACATGTTTATAGTATATTCGCGGTTTATTCGCATTTTTCTTATCAAATCTTCGAAAAATCACCCCATGTATGACGTGTTTAGTTATTTCCTAAATATATCCATGTATAGCGATCATAAAAGTAACTTATTTGTCGTTGAATAGAAGTTTTACGTGTATTTAAGTTATGAATTAAAATAATTACTTTATAATAAATATTACTAGATCAGTGAGAAAACACGTGTGTTGGTAGCGCCTAGTAAGAAATAGTTCTCATGTAAAATATAATTCAACTGAGTGTGCACGAATTCGGTGCGTTAGCCTTTGGTGCAATTTTCTATACTTAGTTAAGCCTAGTTTGCATGAGGAGGAGGAGTATGCTGGAAGTAGAACTTCAGCAGGGCTCCATAAAAGTGTGAAGTAACTGTGCATGGATTATAGTAATACATTGGAGTGTGCTTCTGGGAAATCGCTAGCCAATACTGGGGACGTGTTGACAGGCCAGTCGAAGTCGTCCAGAGCAGAGAGATCCTGGCGGCGACAACGCTATGTTGCGACAGAGGATCGGCATCTCCGCGTCCCGGCGGGATTCCAGGCACGCGCGTGTCTCGGAGTGTATTCCTCGCGCAACGGGAGTAGAAAGCGCGGCTCTGCGAGGCGCAACGACGCTTTTTGGCCGCCGTCATCTGCAGCCTGGCCTGATGGACGCCTCTTGGCCCGAGCGCCCTGCCAGGTGACGAGCGCGCATTCCTCTCTCCAGCCGCGACCACAGCTGAATTTTCCTCGTTTATGGCTACTCGAGGGCCCCTTGTCGGCGCTCCTTTAACACTCTAAAGCTGGACTCACGACCATAAATATGAGGTAGACCGATCTCGCTGGCTGCGCACAACCTATCTCCTTGTCATAACGCTGAACTACGTTTCTGCCAACACGTCAAGCAAAAACGGCGTGGGTTGGGTTTGAAGTTAGAATACTGGTTAGTAAACAGGAGCTTTGAGATATTTTTATACTCCCTCTGCCCAATTTGCAATGCAGTTTGATTAAATTAAATTTGCTTAATATATTTTATTAATATAATTGTGCTTGTTATTAAAAAATTTTAGATATAAACAAATACCTTCGTCACNTTAAAAAATTTTAGATATAAACAAATACCTTCGTCACTGTTGACCATGTGACTTTGACAGTTGTGTTAATTTGGGGTAGGTCAATGTTGGGGACATGCGCAGAAAACGAATATGCGGTCTACTTTATCTTTAGTGTATGCTCCGCCCATCCGTCCGGCGGTCACGCGATCTTCAACCAATCGCACTGTTAATTATTTTGTATCCGTCCATAGGTAAAATATTTCTCAAACTCTAACTTTTGACGGACGGACGGATGGACCACCGCCTTCTGACCACATTCCGTAGACGTGAATAAGCACTTTGAAATAAATATGCAAGGGCGTGTATATGAGGTTATTTATCTCTGGTGCTAAACTTTAATTTAAATTTAAAATGTAAACAATAATTCTGTATAAATTATAATCACGTAAAACAATAGTTTTCGCAAAATGCTTTTCTATTTAAAATGTATTTCCAACCAGAATATACCTCTAACTGAAGAAATATCACTATGTTAAGGTGCCACACTGAAATTTGGNTTTAATTTAAATTTAAAATGTAAACAATAATTCTGTATAAATTATAATCACGTAAAACAATAGTTTTCGCAAAATGATTTTCTATTGAAAATGTATTTCCAACCAGAATATACCTCTAACTGAAGAAATATCACTATGTTAAGGTGCCACACTGAAATTTGGNTAAAATGTATTTCCAACCAGAATATACCTCTAACTGAAGAAATATCACTATGTTAAGGTGCCACACTGAAATTTGGCCGTACAGAAGGATTGACGGTTGACGGATAACGAATTGTTGCGAGTCGCTTTCAAGTTACGGATGAAAAGACTGACGGATGACTGCCGGATGGATAACTGATGGCTGTGAGTCTAGCTTTAAGGCCGTTACACACGATAAAATATTTTTGTGAGTTTTACCACTATGATTTCAAAGTTTTGAATGTTTTTTCACGCGTGCAGCCGTATTTAACCAATATTGATATTGCAACTTAAACATTTTCTGTAAATATTTAAGTTAAAAAAAATTAATATATTCAGCAATATTTTTATGAAATCTCTGCAAACTGTGCACTATTATAAAATAATTTTTCAAAACAAAACAAGCATATTTTTTCTAAAATGACATATCTACTTCGCATGAATTAAATATCTACAAATATTTTTGTAGCTGACATACGCACAAATTACTGTATTAAGACACTACATATTATATATATNATTAAATATCTACAAATATTTTTGTAGCTGACATACGCACAAATTACTGTATTAAGACACTACATATTATATATATTATTTTATAATTTGGAGTACTAGTTGAAAATTAGATTACAAAAATATAGAATATTTTCGAAAAGAACATTTATGAAGGAATTTGAGTCATTCTTGAAAGGCAAAATGACCGCGATTATGACGTCCGAGTGACTTCACACACCATTCAAGGAAATTAATTAAATAAATTTCTAGAAAATCAGAGCAAACTTTGATTGTGTAAAATAGCCTTAAGGTATGGACATATTCACAGATACTCAAGACAAGCTGGAAGTGTGTTGCCTATATCCACCACTATAGAAACAATGGTTGTGTTGGCTTTTGTGATTCCACGTACCAGCTTACAACTGGGACACGTTTCATAGTCCATTCACAGTAAAAACAATTTTTTATGAAGCTCTGTCAAAGTTATATTTACACGATATTCCTCCACCNTTCATAGTCCATTCACAGTAAAAACAATTTTTTATGAAGCTCTGTCAAAGTTATATTTACACGATATTCCTCCACCCCATGCACACAAACCATAATCAAATATAGAAAATTACACCAAAGGAACAACCTACCTTATTTGTGTACTCCTAATGTAATACTATTTTCATTAAGAACTATTTGTTANAATTACACCAAAGGAACAACCTACCTTATTTGTGTACTCCTAATGTAATACTATTTTCATTAAGAACTATTTGTTATTTGTGTACTCTTAATGTAATAATATTTTCATTAAGAACTATTTGTTACTATGCGTTACCATCACAACTTTTNGTTATTTGTGTACTCTTAATGTAATAATATTTTCATTAAGAACTATTTGTTACTATGCGTTACCATCACAACTTTTCCCTCTCTGTTCATATTCATATTAATAAAATGTAACATTATAGTTAATGTAAAGAATGACGTAAAATTTCAGTTTCACAAAAAATACGATATATTTATGTTAACGTAAGTATAAAACTCTTGTGATACNAGAATGACGTAAAATTTCAGTTTCACAAAAAATACGATATATTTATGTTAACGTAAGTATAAAACTCTTGTGATACATGGCGAATTTCGGAAACAACAAAACACATAATACGTGGGGTGATTTTTCAAAGGTTTGATTCAAAAAGTGTGAAAATGCCGTGAATAAGCTATACCAGGCACTACAGTGTACCGTAGAACATTCGTTACTCTCCGAATGTCAGCCATTATAGTGCCGAGTTCAGAAGTCTTCCTATGAAAAGTTCTTTCATACTTTCCATGATTATAATGCCTTCGTGGTCATCTGCGTAGTCGTTCAAAAAATGTATTATTTTGTTCACGAAAATGTTTGTGATGTGTCAAAGTGTTCCTCTAAAAAAAAAAAAAAAAAAAAAAAAAAAA
>NQII01003284.1:154603-275182 GCA_002778355.1 Clitarchus hookeri | reverse complement strand
ACTTTCAAACACTCATTT
This sequence comes from Clitarchus hookeri, assembly GCA_002778355.1. NCBI lineage: Eukaryota > Metazoa > Arthropoda > Insecta > Phasmatodea > Phasmatidae > Clitarchus > Clitarchus hookeri. The sequence continues at coordinate 275,164 of NQII01003284.1, read as the reverse complement.
TCACTTTTCATGTCAACTGATAATAATAGGCATTTATTGTAAATATATTATAAAAAAAGCTTCACTTCTTATCACTTGACTAAATGTGACAAAAACTGCTATTTAATGGGGGTTTTTACCCCTCCTTNTACTTTCAAACACTCATTTTCACTTTTCATGTCAACTGATAATAATAGGCATTTATTGTAAATATATTATAAAAAAGCTTCACTTCTTATCACTTGACTAAATGTGACAAAAACTGCTATTTAATGGGGGTTTTTACCCCTCCTTNAAAAAAAGCTTCACTTCTTATCACTTGACTAAATGTGACAAAAACTGCTATTTAATGGGGGTTTTTACCCCTCCTTGTATGCCATAAATGTAATGGAACTGATTGGGAAGACGGCCGAAAACTATACCTAAATCAGACTTAGAAACTAAAATTGTATATACGTCGACAATGCATAATTTTCCTAGGATTTGAATCCGCAGTCTCGTGATCCATAAGTAACTCCTCGGCGAGCACGGCTATGGATGTAACAAAAGCATGGAAACGAGACCTGTCACAGAACCACTATAGAAAACAAAAATCTGAAAGAGAGCCTTTTTCTTATATGACCTATCATATAAAGAATTTAGCCAACCTCTCGTGGCGCAGTCGGCAGGTGCGCCTCTGCTCTGCGGTGCGGGAGGATCTGGGTTCAAATCCTTGTTACGGCATGTGTGTCAGTTTAAGTTATGCCATAAGTTAGTTCGTAAGCCGTCCCCTGATAATTCTTCAGTCATAACAACGGGAGACGTAAATAATCCCTCTCCTATCAAACAGGGCCCGCGATGGCTGAGCGGTTAGACTGCTCAGCTCCCATTACGGCGAACTGGGTTCATCCCCGGCCGAGTCTCTCCCGGATTTTCGCAAGTGGGAATCATGCCGGACGATTCTGCTTGTCTGCGGGTATCTCGGAGATGTCCCATTTCCCCCACCCTTGCATTCCAGTGCTGCTCAATTGTCACCTCATCACCCTCATCGCCTCTCAAGACCTCGTTGTTAAGAGCCGCCCAAATCTNTTCCAGTGCTGCTCAATTGTCACCTCATCACCCTCATCGCCTCTCAAGACCTCGTTGTTAAGAGCCGCCCAAATCTCTCAACTCAACTCCAATCAAATTTATAGAATTTAGATGCGGTAGAAGGGCAAAACATTAAAAAATATAAATAAAAAGCCGCGTGAAATCTAGAGAAATATCCTGTTTTCTGCAATTACTTTCTATAACGGAAGGACGATATCATGTTTCAGAACGAGATTTAGTTGCCATTGTGATATTTAAAAAAAGAACAAAATTGTGGAATTCAAGACACATTGCGGAACTAACTTTTCGTAACTATCCCAAATACGACGTTAAATAATGCCTTATTTTGCATAAGTATGTATTTTGTTTTAAATTGCTGTTACTACTTTACCTGAAAAAGAAACAAATTTCTCTTGAGAAAAATTATATCATCTCTTTGTGTGCATTTTGAATGACTGCTAGCCTGTTGTGTTGTATAGACCTTTCTATATATGAGTAGTACTAGAAATATATAATCATCTACTGGTACATAGAGTGGAACAAAAGGTCGTGTACAATATTTGGAGTATAATAGAGGAGGTCAAGTTGAATATTTGTGTATACCAAAAGTTATGAACTTCAATCGTTTCACTGCTAGCGTAGGTCACAGCTCTACGCACTAAGTACCATTTCCACGAAAGGAGAGTTGATATGATACACTTTAAGACGTTTCTGTAATAGCTTGCCATTGACTTTAACACAGAGGTGGCATATGCCTACCAGTGATTGTCTGGTATGTTCAAAGATTCTAGGTTTTTCCGAAATGGCCAATGCAGCCGCAGCGATACAGGCAACCAAATATTGTGCGGTATCTACAATAGTTGCGTAAACGAGACGTTTCATCTCCCCCACAAAAAAAAACTCATCTGAGTGAGATCGGGAGATCGAAGTAGCCACGGTAATGGCCCACCCCTTCTAGTCCAACGATTGTGGCACCTTTGATTCAAGTAGTTCCTGAAAGTGATGTCATAATGTGGAGGAGCACCATCATGCTGAAACCATTATTTATGCCTCACTGCCAGCGGAATATTCTCCAAGAACTATGGTATTACGTCACGTACAAACACATGGTAAAATGTAAGGCTCAACCAGATGGTCGGTTGCAATACCAGCTCACATTTTGACATAAAATCTGTGCTGATAAGGGCGCACAACAGTATACTTCATATTATTCTACTCCTAACAATGGTTGTTGTGGCTGTTGAAAATCCCCTCCATCGTGAACAGGACCTCATTCGTAAACAAAACACATGCTGGGAAGGCATCTATTACCTAACCATTACTGACAAAACCATTGTGCAATTTGTAGGCGAAGGGGAAAGTCGCGAGGAGACAGCCCTGCACCTTCTGAAACTTGAATGGGTGCATTTCATCCTGATGCAAAATACTCAGAACAGTAGCATGTGCAGTGTTGAGACATCTGGCTACAGCGAGTGTGCTGATATGTGGATTCTGTCGAAATTGTTGTAGCACACTCTCCTCCATTTGTACAGTGCGCAGAGAGCCATGGTGACTAATTTTCTGTCGTTGTGCTTACAGGGATCCTGTCTCACGAACACGCTCATGCAGTTGTGGAAAGAAGACGTGAGATGGCAATCATCTAACTGTAAAGTGTTTGGCGTACAGGCGCCTTGCACCAGGACTGATGCATCAAGTCTCCCCATTCAACAGATGAATGTCCCCAACTTAAGGAACATAAAGTTCACCACTCAAAACCTATCGGGAATTACAATATTATTGTATGTAGAGTACAGTAATCATTACGACCTCTTCAGAGTTGTGACACAATGAACGCGACATGAACACTACAGTACAACAAGAAGGGTTACCTTTCTGTGATTAGACACTGTGTTGTCAAACGCATGCTGTTGATCGTCTTCGAAGAGAAACAGACTACTCTTTCACACATGTCAACAATGGCAACCAACCTATAGCATAATGCCATGGACGATGCACGTTCCTAGTCCCTAACCCATCCACCTTATCTGCGCCCCTAGTGGTAAAACTCTTGACGTACATAACTTTCGGTACATACAAATATTGTTCATCTTGACTTCCTCTATCATTCCCGAAATGTTGTAAAAGATCTTTTGTTCCACCCGTAACAACTGGATCACAAATTCGGTAATATGCCTACAGTGCAAATTGTTATTGTAATGCAAATTGTATTAATTTTCCCACTAGTAGCTTTTTGTTTATAAATTTACTATTGATTCACAGTTTTTCGTTAAATAGAACTTTCTAAACATTATGCAAATTTTTTTTCAGTAATATGGTGAATTGATTTTTGCCAAAAGACGTAATAGGAGGCTTGGCATTGTTAGGGGTTGATATGTGAACCCATATTTGATAGAAACTTTCCAAGATGGATTGGAATGATTAGATAAAACAGACTTCCCTCGATGAAGGATACAGTTTTGAGTTTTGTATTACCGGACAGCTTGTATTTTGGCAATTATTTCCTGGGAAGACAACGAACTGATAAAATATGCATGATGCATAGATAAAAGGTTTAAGAATTAAAGTAGTGCTTCCAGTAAACCACACTAGGAATTGATTCTGGGAGGAGGTGGTGGTGGTGAGGCCAGGTTTGGCTTCTGCGAGGAATCATAGTATTTCCGGGCCACTTCGGGTGGCCATTCCAAGTAGCATTCCGATGCCCAGTCCAAGTACGAGACACACCATTTGCACAGCAGGTGTACATTCCACCATGCATGTGTCCAGTCAGGTTCTGACTTGTCGCAAATGTGTCGCTACTGGTCGTCAAAAAATTTCGTCAGCTTGTGCAGCGAAGGACAGCCACACTAGAAATGAAAGTTGATAATATTCATGTTGTTTTTGCACAAGTAGCTCAGCCATTTTTTCTGTTTTTGCCTCACCGTCCTTGTGGGTATTACATCAGCATACTACATCAGAAAGTCGTGCAGCGCATTTCCCACATGATGGTTAGAAATCTAGCCCTCCTTCCTCTCCAGTCTGTGGTGTACTTGGTCAGCCAGTGGTTCATATTCTTCCTCTACTCATCCAAGAGTATCCACAAATTAAGGTGGCTGAAAAGAACATGTGCGCATTTGTCATCACCGTCGTGCGATCTTCTGCGATTTCCTTGAGTACATAGCTGCTCTGGCTCTGGAAGCAGTGCAGATTACAGTTCATCTCGAGAGATGGATGAGAAATGATACCACAGACTGGAGATCGTTCTGATTATGAATCCCGAAAAGCAGCTGTAGCTCGCCAATTTGTTGTGCAATATAAAACAATACACACAAGGCATGTTTTCCTTTGAAATTATTTCCATGCAACAATCCACCATGCAATTTGGAAATTGCTTGGTGTGTTTGGATGTGTCGAAGACCAGCAATGTCACCTTTAAGCAAAGTTTTTTCTGGCTCAGAATGGGATAGCATTCATGCCCATATTAAAATGCTTGAAAGTGGGAATACAGCTGATACAGCAACATGAATTCTTCTTCGTCGAAGGATGTGTTGAAATCAACATATGGGTAACTTTTTTTATTCAAAAATATTTTATTGTTCTGAGCCTTGCACAGGTCGAATTAGATTTTTCCGATGAGAGCTATGCTGTTTGTTTGTTTGAAATGCCAGAATGTTGGAGCGAAGTTTTTCCAAACTGAAAAATATCTTTACGACACAATGGTATTGTGTGATGGATGTCACGACCAGGCAGGTAACAAAACTCAAACTTCTGAAAGTTATGCTCATGATTTTTTTCTTAACATAGTTCCGTAACTTCATATATTCACTGTTGCTCGGAGTCACATGGAGGACTCACCATTCTCTGTTGGTTAGATTTGCCTCGACAGGCTGCAGGTTTTCTCAGACACACAACACAGCATCGAGATGTGTGGTGGCCAGCGTTATCGCTAGTTATGATTGGCACCTATTGTTATCATGTAATATTTGGCAGATCCCAGTAACATCAACAATATCATTCTCATCTCTACTTGCCTTCTACGAAGACACATACTTTTTAGTCATCTTCCACTCCCCAGCCTACCATTTATACCATATACAGATTTTTTCGGCAATCTTATGGTGGTGGTTATGCCCACATCTCACATACCGTTTAAGGCTGCGGTCACCAAACCGTCGACCGCGAGCTACTGATAACTCGCGGTCATATTTTCAGTAGCTCGCAAAATGTTGTCCGGTTAGCTACACTGCACTAGCTCTTCAACTCTCTGTTTCCTTCGCCTTCCTGTCGGCAGCGTTTTTAGTCTACAAAATACTCTTATGTAGAAGTGTTGCTCGGCTGTAAATGTTGTGCTTTAAGTAAGGTTAACATTTTTAATAATGTGAAGAACAGACAAGAAACGGAAGATCTACCATTATCACAGTGAGTGGGAGGAGGATAATTTTTTTGCAGAGGTAAAGGGAAAATATGTCTGTTTGCTGTGTAATGCGTGTGTTGATTTATGGAAGAAACGAAATATTGGATGACACTACAAGACTGTTCATGTGGTGGTTGACTTGTATTTTTCTCCATATAGATCTGTGAGATAAAAAGAGTTTGTCAGTTAAAATATCAGTTACTGGGACAACAAACCATATTTTCAAAGCAAACGGACAAAATAAAGCAGCAACCGAGGCGGCTTCGTATTGTGTTTCACAGATCATTGCCCAAAAGAAGAAACTGTATGTGAATTGTGAAATGGTTAAAAAAATCATTTTTGAAGGCAGGTAATGCATTGTTTAAACATTCCAAGAAAATAAATTGAAATAATAAATGTAATAAAATTTATTCAGCTTTCAGTCATCACAGTAATGAGACGAGTTAAGGTTGACTAGTTACATTATTTCATATCTTCAGCAAGATCTGAATAGCTATTGTTATTTTTCACTTCAGATTGATGAATCTACATATACTGCTCAATCGGCCGTATTCGTAAGAATGATTTTTTGTGTTTCCACAACAAAAGAAGAGTCACTGAATGTTATTCCCCTTCACGAACGAACTACGGACAGAATATGTATTAAAAATTGAAAAACTTAATTTCTTCTGAGAAAATTCCTGTAAGCAATTTGGTGAGTCTGATACCAGATGGTGCTCTAGCTCTTATTGGAGGTCAAATAGGACTTGTAACACTGTGCCGCAAATATGAGAGCTTCCCCAACTTTACTTAATATCTCTGCATAATTCACCCATGGGCATTGTGCGGGAAGTTTTTGACTATTAATAATATTATGAAACTTGTGTTTAAAATTGTCAACAAAGTGAGAGCACATGCTCTGCAGAGCAGTTTGTTCAAACAGATGACAGATTAACTTAGTTGCCTGTATGGAGAACTACTGTTTCACAATGAAGTCGAGTGGTTGAGTAGAGGACGAGTTCTAAAGTATTTCTATTAAATGTTGCCTTCTACATTGGAATTTTTCAAAGAACATGGTGTGTCCTATCCTGAACTTAAATATCCTTTTTGGCTGCAAGATTTGGCATTCCTGGTTGACATCACAAAATATTTAATGAACTCAATACCCAACGCCAGGGAAAGAATAAGCACTCTGGACAGATGATATCTGATGTTGTGGCATTTGCAGGTAAACTTGAATTTTGGATGAATTCTCTTAGCCGAGGTGATGTGAAACTCTTTCCGTGTTTGAAAAACCACCTGGCAAATCAGGTCTTACTGCAGTCATATTGCAGTGAAAACGATGTTGACATTCTTTCAGTTTTGGGAGGGCAATTTCATAAACGATTCCAAGATTTTGAGAAAATGAAACTATTGACAGAATTTATTGCTCTCCTTTTCTGGATATTGATATTAAGGAATTTTCGGCTTGTGTCATGCAACATTTTCAAGAAGATGGCCATACAACATAAATGAAAGTTATAGTGTTTCAACAAGATCTGTCACTAAAGTCTGTCACCTCAAGTTCAGAATTGATATGGCCACTTATATCAACAGAAAAGTACCCTATTCTGGTTCGCGTTGCACAGTGTGTCCAGGCATTGTTAAGCTCTTCTAACCTGTGCGAGGCATCGTTTTCAAAACTGAAAGTGATAAAGAACAAATTCAGAACGAGACTAACGGATGAACTTTGGACCATTGCATTCGAATGGCTGTGACTAACTATACACCGAACAAAAAAATTTGTGACAAAAATTAGTGCCATCCTTTGCACTCAGAGTTAATGTTGAATTGAATGTGGTTGTTGGTACCTTGTTACATTTTAACTTTTATTTCTTTTAAATTTATATGCACTGATTATTGATAATAAAAATAATCCATATGTTGTAATAAAATGCTATATATTTATTTATTATTACACTTTATTTTTATAAAGTCTGGCAGCTCACCGCCTATTTTCAAATATCGGAAGCAGCTCTGTGCCATGATGGAATTAGCAATGTCTTTAAGGTTGTATGCTCATGTGGGAATGCTGATTTCCTTACCGACTCTGGCTACTGCTTACTGGAATATGGAATTTAGGTTTTCTTCTGTGTTCGATATGGAGTTGTAAGTTTGAAAATCCACAAGTCCTACGACCAACTCACCATCCAACTCCAGGTTTGGAAAAATGTCGCATTCAGCTCGGATGTATCACCACTAATATATAATATTTGTAATATGTACTGACAGCATAGAGAGATTAGTTGGGATTTATTGCAATATTTCTACAATATAGCATACTACACTTAAATGGCAATCTGTCCACCATTATGAAAATAATTATCTTGTACATTTAAAACACAGTTTTACTTGTATACCAAAGATATGACATAGAAACTTAATTTTCCATGTGACACTATCTTATAAAATGGCGGACAGAAGTGGCTATGAGTTGATAGTTATGGTGTTTGTAATATATGCTTTAAGCATAAAGATTTGGCAAAACTGCATATTATATAAACCAAATAATCCTTTAATATTTGTATAGCTGCCATTTTAAAAACAAGCATACATTTAAATAGAATACATTGACATAGTCTAGCATAGTGTCACTTACCGTCCAAATTTGGCTAGAATTGGTTGAATATTTTTCGAGTTATAACATAAATGTTTTATTCTATCAGGTGGCTCTATCTTCCAAAATGGCGTACTAACAAAAATGTTAATCCGTCATTAAGTGCTTACATTATGCACTGTCGTCAACATACAAAATTTCGTTTAAATCAGCAGAATATTAGCCGAGAAATGACATATCACCCGCTATTTTAAAGAAAGCGTCTGGCGTGGTCGTAAACTATAAGTCTATAAGTCAGAGGTCACTATTAAGTACTATACGTGTACCAAGTTTGGTGAAATTCGGGGTTTAAGCGTTCAAAATTTGATATTGTGGAGAAGGGGGGGGGCACACGCACAGGCACACGCACATACAGAGAAGAAAATAATCTTATAAGCCATTTTTCTTTACTTCGGAAATAAGGCTAAAAAAACCCTTTCAGGAACCAGTAAACATAATCCCGCCAAATTTTCAACATTATTAATGGCTAGTAAGTCTATCCTAAGACCTTATTTGACTAAATCAGGATCGTATTTTCAAAATTGCGGGCACATAAACATTTAAAGATGGAAGATCAAGTGATATTGTTCCTATGAAATTAATTAATACAGTCGCATGTTTCGCATTAGAAGTGGATCTTTGTTCGATTGCATATAATTGAGACTATAAGTGGTCTACGATAAATATTCGATTTAATATTTCAGTAGGATTATGCTACAACTCCACATTTAAGTGCGGGACCAAACATAGCAGTTTCGCCGCCACGTTTTCACCTCAGCAGTACAACACGTTGGTTTAAATGAGAGCTATCGTAGAGTGCAAGCAGCGAGCACCTCGCAGCAAGCGACCGCAACATACTGCGGTGGCGCCGCTCAACCGCTCTACCGCACTCCGAGGACAAGAGTTGCAGTTGATTTGCAGTGATCGCACAGTGCGGTGCGGTACGTTACGTCCCCAAATGTTTGACATCGATCATTTTAACCAACATGTGCAGGAAAGTCAAGCTTTTTAGTTGAAACGTTTTCTCCGCCGGTGTGGGAGGTTGACGCATTTCATATTTCCAGCGATGCAAGTTTTGAGAAATGATTTGTAAACNCCGCACTCCGAGGACAAGAGTTGCAGTTGATTTGCAGTGATCGCACAGTGCGGTGCGGTACGTTACGTCCCCAAATGATTGACATCGATCATTTTAACCAACATGTGCAGGAAAGTCAAGCTTTTTAGTTGAAACGTTTTCTCCGCCGGTGTGGGAGGTTGACGCATTTCATATTTCCAGCGATGCAAGTTTTGAGAAATGATTTGTAAACGACGGTGGCGCTGTTCTGCGCTTGTATGGTATGGATAAGAATTCCAAATAGCCTTCACATCGGCATGCGACATACCTGCTAAGTCAGTATTTTGCAAGATATCATTTTAAGCCACCTACGCGGTATGAGCCACTGCGAAATTGTACACATTTACCTTCGCAACCTCGATCATCACAACGTAATACAATGACTTCACAACAGATAACCCCTTCGCTTCGTACTTCACCACATGAGCCTTTCATTCCCAACTTAGGCTGCACCTATGACGACGGCTCATATTACAAAAAGCTGTATACAATGTAACAACTTTCTATTCAGTTTATCTAGTTTATTCATTATTTTTAAATCATTTGATTACATATGCAAATGTTTCTAATATATGTTCAATTTTTGACAGACGCCGGTCACTTAGTGTATTATATTTCTTATATTAGTAAATAATGGCACACTTCCGTTAGTGTCATTGCTAGTCTTTCCTCGGCACTTACTACATTCCTCCAGTATATATTATTTTTGTAATGTAAGGCTGAATCATCTGTAACAACTAATCAAACGAAAGAGACACGTGATATTACTAGATAAATGTTGTATTGTGATTTATGTTTTTAAAAAACATTGTTTGAAAACTTTCACTTTCACTAGTCTCGCGATCCTTAATGAAAAGAATGCAAACTATGTTTCGTCACCGCCTCTTTAAGAAGACCAACAACTTCGAGCACATATGCACTGATGTATTGTAGTTTATATATGACCATTGCCCTAAAATAACACAACAGACACACATTTAGACACTCGGCACACACACGGGGCCGCAGTAGTTGAACGGTTAGACTTCTCGCCTCCCACCAAGCTGAGCTGGGTTCAATCCTCGGCCGGTTCACTCCCGGATTTCCTGAAGTAAGAATCGTGCCGGATGATGCCACTGTCGGCGGGATTTCTCGGGATATCCCGTTTCCCCCGCTATTGCATTCCGGAACTGCTCCATTCTCAACTCATTTCACCCTCATCGGCTGTCAAGACCTCGTTGTTAAGAGCCGCCCAAATATCTCCACAACTGAACAACTCGGCCCGCACTCAGCTGAAGCTCAACAATGAAAGCGTGCGAGGTTGTACGTGCATGGTTTGACTGGGCATACATGTATGTGGACAGAGAACATAATATGCAACCGTACCGCTGCGTTTTGACCGCTACGGTGAAACCGCAATATGTGATCTTAGCCTAACGGATACTCTTAAGAATCGCATTAGACTATAAGTCGTGTAAATGTCAACATTTTTTGTGACTTGTATTTAGTCCCAATTTTTTAAGTTATTGATTTACACGTTTCATAGAAAATAAAACCCTCTGCTTTCAATACACACCTCAAAATTTTCGCTTCACCTGTGATTGGCTACACATGAAAGATGTTCACTGGCACAGAAGCGTATTACAAAAAGACATTCGTCAAGTCTGGAGTGGTATTCAGTACAGACAGTATGAATTTGTATCCCATACTTTGTATTGGAGGGTGAGCAACTTAACTTACATATTCCAATTGGTGCAAAAAAAATTTTCAGGCGTGTTGTCATATGTATTTTATAGTCTCTGGAATAGGATTTTATTTTTTGTTTCAGGATGAATTTCATCCATTTATCGAAGCACTTCTTCCTTACGTTAAGTCTTTCTCGTATACGTGGTTCAACCTTCAAGCTGCCAAGAGGAAGTATTTCAAAAAACATGAGAAACGTATGTCTTTAGAAGAGGAGCGGCGTTGCAGAGAGGAGCTGCAGGTAAGACAAGTCAATTTGTGTATTTAATTTATTTAATTAACGTTTCCGGATAGTTTGTTTTAGCCTTTTTTTATAATGTTAACGGTCGTCCATGCTTGTTATCACACTGAAACGGTTAATGAAAATAAAGAGTCATCAGAAACACATAAATTCTACGTTTTATAAGAAAATCATTGCTACAAATAATTTTATGATACAGCTTATATTATCCCTAATGAAAATAATGCAAACTATGTTTCATCGCCGGCTCATGATTTAAAATAGCTTTGTACATACAAAAAATTTGTTGGGATGTTTTATGTGTTTTGTTCTGGTTTCTGACTGTCGGTTAAGACTGCAGAAATATTTAATATTTTCAGATTTCTGACTTTTCGTTACGAATTCAGAGATTTTTATTTATTAAATAAATCAATAAATAGCCTTCATGTGAAATTGTTGGCCCAGATTATAATACAAAGATATAGTTAGTTAATTTAATAAATTTCTCAAAGAGGAATTTGTGTTATCTTCTTAAATGTTTACAACTTATTCATTTACTATTACAGTTCATTGCAGACTGCGAGAATGAGATAATAATTTGGCCGTTCTACCAAAATTAAAAATTTTTGTAATTCAGTGAGCTGTCTTACAGTTTCCGATTTAATGACTTTGTACAGGATAAAGCTGAATAAAAATATATAACCAGTGTATAGTTAGAATGCATAGAGCGGGATAGTAATCTTCAAATACTCTTTTATCTTAATTGATTCAGTAGCCCTTGACTACTAACCGCGTATTAGTGAAAGAGATAGAAATATATTTTTTAATCTTAAGTACGCCTACTTGGTGCTGGATATGTATTCACAGCCCAGTACGTAAGTATGCGTAATTAAAGAGCTAGCGCATTGAGTGCATTCGAGCACAGTGATGTGAGCTATTTTTCACCTATATGTTAAATAGGCTTACTAATTTATAACTCATGAATACAATTCATGTTAGCAAAATATGTTCAATATTTCGGAATTGAAAGAGTGTTTTGATTACCTGAAAATTGCACGTTCCGTTATACTGATTTGGGTTAAATATGGATATTAGGCTACTTGTTAATCGTGCGAAAAAAAAACTAATTGTTTTCCCAAATTCAGAGCTTAATAAAGTATTAATTCAGTATTAACATTCTACGCATTCAGTGTAACAGTTCATCTCCAAATACTTGAGTTACTTAACGATTATCGTATTCCTATAACGAATAACATTTACATAAAATAAAATTTGGTGCACTTTAATAGATTTTAAATATAACACAAGATAATTTTTTTTAGTTAAATTGCATAGATAGTCTAATATTTTCTGCGAACACAAATACATTAGTTCAAAATTGCTTAATTTTCTCTGATATTTCGTAAGTCAGAACTATTTTATCTGTTACTAAACAAATATTCTGCTTTTACCACGCAAATTTATAATTTTTTATATTTCTTTCATTTAAACTAAGTACATTCATTTCAGCTACTTGATGTGCATAAATGTTGCGTTTAAAGAGTATTTATAAATTATCAGTCTCCTGATTTATGCACTAGCGTAAAAATTTAATGAAAGTGTGTGATGCTGGTTAGAAAAATATGTTGTAAGGCGTATCGTATCACCTTCGTGAGCTGTAACTTTTATACTAATTATTGTTTATATTTTATTACATTTATTTTCTTCACTTCGTTTACAATAATAAAGGCTATGTTATTCACTTATATTTTTTTTAAGATTATAAAACGTTTACTTATAATATTTTATTCAAAGGCCTTAAATTTTTGAGTTTCATTTTATTTATAGTTTCTTAAGTTACTTCATTAGTATATTTATTTTAAAAACTTATTACATTTTAAATTATTTTCTTTCCGTAACTTTTAAGAAATTATTCAATAAAGTGAGATAATAAGTGTCTTTTATTTTTATACAGTATTGTTTCAAATTTTTTAAAAGGTCAGTGTCAATAATTAATGTTGTCTTATTTTTAATTTGAAATACTGGTTTTGTGTATTTTTCTGAACAGCATTTAAAAACTCGACTCGTATTTTGTCAATCGATTGCAAGAACTAGATAATAACCAAAAGAAAATATTCGAGGTAAACAAGGAAAACTTTTTACAGTACTTAACACATAAAACTGTAAAAGTATTTGTAAATATGATGACAGTAGTCCCCAAGGTGTATCATTTCTCTTAGTATTGAGCAACATTTTATTATAAATATGAAATAACAATTATTCAACAACACGTACTGTTTCTTGCACTCAAAATATTTTAAATATACATTCAAGGATATTTATTAGGATATTGTTATTTGTAATGTCAAATATCGCCGTAAAAGTACTTTTTCATAGAATATTAATGTTATAGCAATATAAAAATATACTGTGTCACATAAAAACACCTACTGACTCTGAAAATGGTTTTAGTCATGTTATGTCACATCACTGTCTGTTGTACGTCTTTCTTTCACTCAAATATATTTTCAAACATAAAATCAAGAATGTTGATAACGAAATGGCTATTTGTTATATTAATTATTACCATAAAAGTGTTTTTTTCATTGAAGTTATACTATTTCATATAAAATAAACACTTATTTTCTTTGAAAACTATTTAAAATTAAGTATGGCGCATCACTCTCTGATTAAACATCTTGTTTTGAGCGCTTGTGTGTAAGCTTGTTGTAATACTCCATATGGACAAGAGGTACATATTTTTGTGCCAAATTCACCACATAATTTTATATATATTTTTCGGATTCAAAGGAAATGCATGGTGGTATGTTTGGTGTTCGAAAACGTCTGGTTTATGCTTATTTGTTTTAAACAAACTAAACTTGCTGGCAAATAACATTACTCTGTTCAGTAGAAACAGAGCCCTTTCTTGCATCATAAACAAAGTTTCGGTATCTGCTGATTCTGAATGACTCAGTGGTATTCTTGATTATGTTCTTAAAGTACGGTTGGAAATGCTGTTTGAAATATAGTAACATATGCTGGCGTACTCTCACATCCGATAACTTCTTCGAAGCAGAAGATACTATTTATACCACTATTCCGGCATAAAAAACAAATACCTATTTCCGTATTATCTTCTCTATCTTACCAAATGACCGGTCGCGGGATATAATTGAATGTCCACGTTCAGGAAAGTGGTGATGAATTCAAAGGAACCTTCCTGAGACAGTAAGTGACCTCATGAACTGTACAATTAAAAAGTTTTCGTTTTGTCTTGCACAGTTGTCGTTAAACTGTTGTAGGGTTTTAATTTCTTCAGGTACATCGTTTTTATTGTAATACTTGAGTAACGATACAGTTTCATATTAGTCTATTTAACCACTGGTTTTGTCGTACATATACATTTTAGATCATCCAGTCTTACATGAACTCAAACCCATGTTATAAACCAAAACTTGCCGGAGGTCAAAGTCTTCACCAATTGTCAATTATGGGACTGGAAGATTCTGTTGAAAATCAAAACATACACCTTCAATGGACGGGTCATGTTCTGCCAATTCTCTTATTTGTTTAATTTGATCATAGAAATGTTGTGCTTCACAGATCTGTAATTTCCTCTCAACTTAGGGACCTAAGCAACATAGCTACCAAGGATTTAAAAGCTCGGGTAGTCAATCGATTTGCAATGTTCCTACACTAATTTCTTACTGTTTATATTCATGCGGAAAACATACAAAGGTTTAAGCAATTTACTACGTTTATGCATGGCTTAGGTCCCTAAGTTCAAAGCCCGAAATGATAAATAATATAAATTTTCTCTCGGTCTTAGAAAAAATAACCTGATTTTTCTGAGTGATGGGAGAATATACACNAGTCAATCGATTTGCAATGTTCCTACACTAATTTCTTACTGTTTATATTCATGCGGAAAACATACAAAGGTTTAAGCGATTTACTACGTTTATGCATGGCTTAGGTCCCTAAGTTCAAAGCCCGAAATGATATATAATATAAATTTTCTCTCGGTCTTAGAAAAAATAACCTGATTTTTCTGAGTGATGGGAGAATATACACTGAAGAGCAAAAAAAACTGGTATACCTGCCTAATATCGCGTAGGGCCCCCGCGAGCACGCAGAAGTGCCGCAAGATGACGTGGCATGGACTCGACTAATGTCTGAAGGTATGCAGGAGGCAATTCGCACCATGAATCCTGCAGGGCAGTCCACAAATCTATAGCAGTGTCAGGTGGAGGAGATATCTTCTGAACAGCATGTGGTAAGGCATCCCAAAGTCAGAAGAGTGTTCCTGGAGCCCTCGGTAGCAACTCTCGACGTGTGGGGTATTGCATAGTCCTGCTGGAATTGTCCACGTCCGTCGGAATGCACATTGGACATGAATGGGTGCAGGTGATCGGACAGGATGCTTACGTATCTGTCACCTGTCAGAGTCGTATCTAGACATATAAGGGGTCCCATTTCACGCCAACTGCACACGCCCCATACCATGACAGAGCCTCCACCAGCTTGAACAGTCCCCTGTAGACATGTAGGGTCCATGAATTCATGAGGATGTCTCCATACCCGTACACGTCCATCCGCCCGATACAATTGGAATCGAGACTCGTCAGACCAGGCAACGTGTTTCCAGTCATCAAAAGTACAATGGCGGTGTTGGCGGGCCCAGGCGAAGCGTAAAGCTTTGTGTCTTGCAGTCAGCAACGGTACACGATTGGGCCTTCGGCTCCGAAATCCCATATCAATGATGGCCTGTTGAATAGTTCACACGCTCTACACACAAGCCGTCAATATGTAGCTTCTCATTCAAGTAAATAATCTAAAAATAAAACAGTAAAAAACAAAGCATGCAATGTAATATAAAGTAAGGGGCGTAAATACCATAAAAGACAATATTTCTAAAAGAATACGAGTAATAAATAATACTTACAGACAAGCAACACTGCGTGAAATAACCACAGGAAACAATGTGGGACGTACGACGGACGTGTCCGTTAGGATAGTGCGGCGAACATTGGCTGTACTGGGCTATGCTAGCAGAAGACCGACTCGAGTGCCTTTACTAACAGCACGACATCGCCTGCAGCTCCTCTCCTGGGCTCGTGACCATATCAGTTGGACCCTAGACGACTGGAAAACCATGGCTTGGTCAGATGAGTCCCGATTTCAGTTGGTAAGAGCTGACGGTAGTGTTCGAGTGTGGCGCAGACCCCACACAAATATGGACCCAAGTTGTCAACAAGGAACTGTGCAAGCTGGTAGTTGCTCCATAATGGTGTGGGCTGTTTTTACATGGAATTGACTGGGTCCTCTGGTCCAAGTGAACCGATAATTGACTGGAAAGGTTTATGTTCAGCTACTTGGAGACCACTTTCAGCCTTTCATGGACTTCATACCCAAATAACGATGGAATATTTATGGATGACAATGCGCCATGTCACCGGGCCAAAACTGTTCGCTATTGGTTTGAAGAACATTCTGGACAATTCCAGCGAATGATTTGGCCACCAAGATTGCCCAACATGAATCCCATCGAACATATATGGGACATAATCGAGAAGTCAGTGCGTGCAAAAACTCCTGCACCGTTAACACTTTCGCAATTATGGACATCTATAGAGGCAACATGGCTCAATACTTCTGCCGGGGACTTCCAACGACTTGTGGAGTCCATGCCACGTCGAGTTACTGCACTTCGCCGGGCAAAAGGAGGTTTGACGCGATATTAGGGGGTATACCACGACTTTTGTCGCCTCAGTATACATAGTCATATTACTAAATGCTCTGCACAATGTCAAAATAAAATCAAATAATTTTCTTACATTCACATATGCATTTAAAAATTCTATCAGAGCTTCACATACTTCTGGCATTATAACTGATATGGACTATTTGGATATTTTGAATGTGTACATCAGGCTGGTGAACGAATTGCCACATGCCAAACATCTAAGAGTCACTACCAAGCGAATTTCTGCAGAAATTGCATTTCTGAGTCTAGATGATTGTTGCGATATTTTTGGACCAATTAATTGTAGCAATACCTCAAAATCACTTGGATACATTCTAACAAAATTCCTGAATACCGCATCATCTTCCAATTTCAAGTATTTCAACAAATTCTTTCCGTATCGGGTACCTTCCTTCAATACATTTCGTGTCCACCATCTTCGCTCTCTTCTAGTTTCCTCATTTAATGTTAAATATATATATATATATATATTTATATATATATATAGAGCCCACACATACTCCAGCCACAGCTTCGTGCAGCGACATGTTATCAACTACTTAGTGTTGACGTGATGCAATGGACGACAAACATCACATACATTTGTCCTAAACATTTCGTTCATCTGTGTTTCTAACATCACTTTTATTTATTAGCTCATTTCATTCGAACATGGTTCAACAGAAATCAGCACAGCAGTATCGGTCAAAGGTTTGTAAGTGTGGACTGTGCTTTACTGGCTCACATTGTGTACTGGTCCTTTGTTTGGCAATACCATTCTAACCGCAGAAAACAAGGTTTTTATTTCGTTATCTATTTTATATGAGATGATAAATAACTTAACCTTTTTGCAATATTCTTCATACATTAAAAATTTTATAGCTGGCAAAAATTTTCAGTATTTTACACAATATTCGAGTTTTTAACTTTTCGTGAATATTAAAATCATACAAAAAAACCAATGAAAAATTAGCAAAAATATATTTTTCTTCGTGCTCTTAACTGTAAGCAATAATATAGTTGATCACTCCAATTTATAACCTTAATCTACCACAATTACCTTTATTACGGCTGACATCACTACTGCAACGAATATAAAATTATTAAAATACTTTTGTATATTGTTGTGCTTCACAATTCTATGAATTTGACTGCAGTATTTTTATCTTATTACTGATTTCTATTTTATGTCACAGTTCCCAGCATCCAACTTCTTTAAATATCTGCAAAATTCTACAAATTGAGGCCCAGAATAAAAAATCACAATTCTGAAAATTATTAATTATATAATTTCCTATCAACAAATTACATTAAAAATGTATTCCTTATGGATGTACGTAAAACGGCAAGTTTTGGTAATGAATTCCGGTGAACATTTTATAATATATACGATCATTCTCAAGCGATTCAGGTGAACATATATAAAGGATGGACTCAGTCGAAAGGAAATAGAATAATTATGGGGGTGACAACGTGTATTTTACATGCAAATTAAGGTATAATAGTTGACTGAATAAGGTTGTGACCAAATATTGAAGTAGACAGAAAAAGCATGCCATTGTTTACTAATTGACCAATGTTTCATGCATTTGGGCGATAAAATGTTATTTTATAAGTAAGTTAATTGTATTCGTTAAACCCGTGAATTTTGCTAATTAGTATTCTCATTTGACTACTAACACCAGATAAATGATACATATTATGGAATTTCGTATCTGGCAACTCACATGTTATTTCATTCGAGATGATTCGCTCTATTTATATACATGGTTTGTTAAAATAAGCACAATGTTTGGTCATACGTCAGAAAATAACAAACTGTTGTACAACACAGTTGTAACATTTTTTTCTTAACAAATCTCTCTGCGGACATGAACACAGTCATGTCTGCATAAAAAAGGATGCTCTTGGAAAAATTTATTTTACGGAAGTTTGAATTTATTCTTATTAAAATGTTTTATTTGTGTTGTTGGCAAAAAAACGGTGCTAACAGCCAGATATTATTTTTCTGACAAGATCCAAAAGGGTTATGTAACTACAACATCGAACTGCTCTGTAGAGTAGCTCCTGTACTACTCCTATAATATGACGGTTGGGCAGGTATAACGAAAAGCGCTTTGTAAAAAACCTTCTACAATATGTAGTTTTTTTCCGTTTGGCAATGCAGCTAAAACATTCTTTCGTTGGTAATGTTTTTCCACAAATATGTGAAGAAACAAAGTTAGTTAACATATCTACAAAATTGGGAATGGACGACTTTGCAGCTAAATGTATTAGGCCTATTAAAAAATGAGGTGTTATTATTAGCACGTGCATACCTGTGGCAGTATCTTATTATTTAAACGAAACTAAGTTATTATATGGTTTGAACGAACCGAACGCAGAAATTGTTTGATAAACACGAAAACATTTGTTTTAAAATTTAAGACATCTGATGCAAAATATCTTGTTGCGTTTGATCGTAACAAAAGTGGGTTTTTTTAAAAAAAAACTGTCTGAGGAAAAAAAAAATTTAAACTTAATTGAGCGGTTCTCCTTCGGTCATTGATAGAAGATATTTTTCGTCTATACTAACAATTACCTGTTGGAATTTACCAGTGTTGTATACATGCATTTATTTCCTCGTCCATGGGCTATTTGTCTTATTTAAGTATTTTTTTCATGTTCTATCCTATTTTGCTATGACAGACATCTGCAACGCAATAGCGGATGTCCAAAAATTTCCACCTAATAATTCGCCCCCATTTCAGTATTCATTCAAAAATCATATACTAACTAGACAAATTACTTCACTAATGACTGGTTTGTACCAGCTGCAATTATTAAGAACTTCTTTCTTTTTTTGCTTGCAAATAGCTTCATACCAGCTTATAAACGTATTTATAACTAATAAAAAGATTCTACTCAAGAGCATTGTAAGTATTTGTTAACGCGGACTTCTGTAAAAACATTCTTTCCATTTCCAATTATATTTTTCTCTCTCATAGTTGTGCGTAAATATTACATTTTAAACTTGCATACAATATATTTCGTCATTTATAAGTTTTCCAGAGTTTATTTGGTAGGGATTTATTGTGTCAAAATAACACTTATACAGCCTATTCAAGTAAGCCATAAGAATATATTTGTCTGTCAATATCCTTCGTAAGTACTTAGAAGTTATCAGTTTGGCCTTAAGACTGAAATTCGAATGCCTACAATAATACAGGGAATGGAATATAGACTGCCTAGTCAAATTACTAGTGCTTTCTTTGCTATCTTTTTCGATCCGTACAAGCCATAAATAAGCAAGAAAGTGCTCTTAGAATATAATTTCTGAACTTAATGTTCTTTAATTGTTACATTGGTTTATATTGTTAGAAATTGTTCACTACCTCCACTTAAGGTGAACTATATTGCGCTATTTCAGCATCTGCTTTCAAGCATTGTGCTACACAAACATACCATAATGCAAATGTAGCCACAGTTTCTGCGCGTGGGTACAAGAAACCGGGCCAGCTGGAAATGTGAAGAAAGATGGTGGTCGGTTAAGTTGTCTCTTCATTAATATTCACAGCCGCGAACCACTTCAAACAAGTGGGAACAATCTGCAGTTAAAGACACATTTATCGTCTAATGAATACGGCCCGTCTATATTGACCTTCTGTGCAAATCAGCGTATCTACGCATAATGCAGTAAGTGATTTAAGACACATTATTATGTGTTTGTTATTTGTTATAATTAATTCAGCTTGGAGAAAGTGAGAACGTTTACCTATCTTTGGACGAAGTAAATATAAAAAGTGCTAATAAATTATATTCTGTATTCTTTGTTATAAAGATTACGGAGATAAATTAAAAAATTAATCCCGTTTGCAAAACATTGCCGTGAGAAAAAGTAATGTGCCTTTAGTCGAACAATAAACAAAAATGAGTTATACACAAGTCCTAAAGAATAGTTTGGAACTTCTGTCCAATGCCATACACTGAAGAAATTGTTGGTGTTGTTTTACACAAATGCAGGTGGCAGCAGTCTCCACTGGCGTCGGTGTATTTTTACGTCTACGCGTGTAATTTTTTAATTTACGTCCAAGTCAATATACCGTCAAATTTAATCAATTACCATGTACAATGAACTATACAATGAATTGTTGTCAAACTACAGTAACTATGTAACACAAAGTAAACTGTAACAATAACATTATGTTGTATTCTCCACAACAAGAAAATTAACACGCACGCGACCGTTGTAATTTAACCTTAGTGCTTCTAGTTTTTTTCAGTAGCTCAAAAGTAATACTACAAATTCTCTGCAGCTATAAATGTACAGTGTAAAATTTTTTTCACTGCTTAATGTAAATCAATACATACAGTTTACACGTATTTTTACCATCCCTCTAAAAACACTTTCACGCCTATCATGTAAATCTGCATACTAACGTATTTGAAATTTTATTATTTTTCATTATTATATAGCCGTTTCTGNTCACGCCTATCATGTAAATCTGCATACTAACGTATTTGAAATTTTATTATTTTTCATTATTATATAGCCGTTTCTGACGTAACGATGTAATATAAAAATTCAATTTTGAAAACCTGGATAGCAGTTGAATTTACAGCGGAAGTTTAGTTTCTGTCTAACACAATAAGGAAGTTCGAAGTAGTTGTACGTGTGTAATTTAAAAACTGTACTTTCATTACTAAAGCAGCACTGTCATCTGTTTTAAACAAAGACTTGTAGCAAAAATTGCATTTGTAGTAACATTTGTGCATTGTTATTAATAAAGAAGTACTCTCGCCTGTTTCAAAGACTAGTAATAATATTTTCATTCATAGTAAAATTTGTGTAAAATTACAATTATGGTACTTGTGTTGCGAAATACAAATTAAAATGTGTAATTATGCTAAAGGTATGTATAAAATGTACACTCACAGAAAAGTCACATTTTTCTTTAAGCCTGAGTGCACTGCAAATTTACACGTACATGGATGGCTATTGCTAAACTACACAACGTAGA
Source organism: Clitarchus hookeri (assembly GCA_002778355.1). NCBI lineage: Eukaryota > Metazoa > Arthropoda > Insecta > Phasmatodea > Phasmatidae > Clitarchus > Clitarchus hookeri. The sequence goes on along the minus strand of NQII01003284.1, from coordinate 253,329 downwards.
ATATAAAACTTCACTGACAATCACACTTTAAACAATTATCCTTTACTATTAATAATATACAGTTTAATAATTTAGTACCTTGAGGTCGAATATTTTTACACATACTTCGAAATGTGGATTAATATTAACATTATGGCTAATAAAGATTTACATTAAAGTATTTTTGAAAGATAGTTTCTGGTGTCTTTTTAGATTCCTAATAACATTAGTATCAAATATTACACACTTTAAATGTTTTGAAAATAACAGATAACCTATCTAAAATTATCGAAAATATTATGTGTAAATATTTACTTAATTTTATAATAAACAGCACTCTCCTGACTGTATGTTTGATTGCATATATTTAACATTGAATAAATATGATTGCGTATATTCGAAAAATACTCAGATCAACACACGTAATGCTTACCGGCATCTTCCAAATGTGTCGAACGAAGTTTCACTGGAACGAGAGCTACTAGTTTCTCGTGGATTATTTTTTATCGAAAAAACACACGGATATAAGGAAAAAACAGAAACTCTCCGTTAATCTGGCGTATCGTATGCCTTTGTAAAACCATACGCACAACATACTTACAATATCTATTTTGTGAATTTTCCTGACAAAATCACTAAGCAAAGTATAATACGTATTCCGTCCCTACTAGATCAATGTTGCGAATAACTATCTGCTCACATTGCAGGGCTGACAATACGTTTGGCTGGGTGTATACCCAACCAAACGTCTATGTATATTTTGAATATAGTTAATGAAATTTATTCTTGTTTCGTAAATCAATTTCATATTTGTAGTTTGATATTTCTCAATGACTCTGTACTGTCCTATTTTCATCATTATTTCTTTCAGTTTTCGTTGAATACGTATGCTGGTCTGCCAAGCTTCCCTTTCTTCCACAGAACATTTTTTTGTACTTTTACCAAAAATGTTGGGAGACTAGTTGCCAAACAAATTCTAGGTAACACTGCAAGAAAATCTTTGAGAACTTTACAAGAAATTGCTTGAAAAGTGTATGAGATATATTCAGTATTTGTACAAAAATGTACTATACCATACCAACGGACAACCTGTAGAATTACAATATGTGCAGTAATTCTCAATTTATTTTACCGCAAAATCACAAGCTATTATTTGGACTTCTACAAAGTAATTTGTCGACTTGATGTTTTTATGGTATAAAAATTACAGGTCAGTATAAATTGCTTGGAACACATTTGANCAAAGTAATTTGTCGACTTGATGTTTTTATGGTATAAAAATTACAGGTCAGTATAAATTGCTTGGAACACATTTGATACGGCCCTGTCGAGCATCTCCCAACCTAACCACGATTTTGAAAATTCTCACTGAGAGGACAAGAATCGAAACCAGATTCCCTACGTTAGAAGCAAATACACTAACTACTTTTTTTTAAAGTTAACTTTATTGACATATTGATCGATACATTTGCCGTTAGACATAGCTTTTGTGACGTTTGACAGCGTGTGTTTGTGACGGTTGACAAACTCACGTTAGACCCACATGGGAGCATATACTAAGTTTTCGTTCCGACGAAAGAAAGTTNCAAAGTAATTTGTCGACTTGATGTTTTTATGGTATAAAAATTACAGGTCAGTATAAATTGCTTGGAACACATTTGACACGGCCCTGTCGAGCATCTCCCAACCTAACCACGATTTTGAAAATTCTCACTGAGAGGACAAGAATCGAAACCAGATTCCCTACGTTAGAAGCAAATACACTAACTACTTTTTTTTTAAGTTGACTTTATTGACATATTGATCGATACATTTGCCGTTAGACATAGCTTTTGTGACGTTTGACAGCGTGTGCTTGTGACGGTTGACAAACTCACGTTAGACCCACATGGGAGCATATTCTAAGTTTTCGTTCCGACGAAAGAAAGTTGTTATCGAAACAATTTCTCGTTCCAGCCTACTATTTGGTATTCTTAGTTTTTAAACGACGGTAGTTTGACGTCACGAGTCGGCGGGGACGAAACAACTGCTCACGAGCAGTCGGCAGGCTAGAATTTCGTAGTTAACCAATATGGTGGGCGTCGGTATTAAATGTGGCCGTGTATTTCAATGACACGGAAATAAATATTGTGTGGCATAAAGTCAGTGCAGCACGTGTTTGTGTTGAATGGAGTTATGGTTTTCCTACGCATACATTTACGATACGAATAAGCATGAAAATAATGGGTATAACTATTAAAAACTTGCATCACACACGTCCGTCCTTCTTAAACATTGTGCACAACATGATATAGACTATTTTAGACGTGGGATGTTATTACAAGCGCGTAAATGTACGAATACACAATTGTAAATATTTAGCTAATTAACTCCTATTATCTTAGGCTGTACATTTCTTCTATATGCATTTATTCGTCCCTTACATAGCATGTTCTCGGTGGGCGAGTGGTTAAGTTACGTGCTTCGCAACACAAACGTGTCCATGTTTTGAGATCGAAACTCCCCCGCATCTCAATTTTTTTTTTTTTACTATGTGAAAAAGAATTAATGTTATAATATGTGGTAACAACATTTTTTTAAAAGGGCAAGCTTATAAGCTGTGTGCATTTGTATTTTGTCTGCTAATAGCCTACAGTTTGGAATGTTATTTAGAAAATTGAAAGATAACATTTGATAGGTAGGTCTTATGTACTTTAACTAAAACGGATCGTGATTAACTTTAAATATTACGAATATGAATATATTCTGCAACAAAATGACAATTCCTTGCATTGATTCCAGAAAGAAGAGACTAATAAATTCCACATAATTTAATAATTTTAAAACTAACTTTGAAGTCAAAATGAATAACTCAAATACATTCAAAATCTACGTATTCTCCTTCTGTAAAAAATAAATATTTTCTGCGCTGAAAGATTATCGGCGTTTTAAAAACCATAGGCTTATATGTGGTAAAAAGGAAGGGAAGGTTATTTAATTCACACCAAATTCAATGCCTGTCGCGTAAGATATTAGCCATACTGTAATAATACATCAACCAGAGAACGCCAGAGACTCAGTCAATGTTACTTATTTNACGCCAGTGACTCAGTCAATGTTACTTATTTTATATTTATTCAAAATTATCACCTTCCATGGCTCCACAGTACACTTCAGCGGACACCAAGGTTAGGAATATTAATATAATCGTTTTAAGATGTGTACATTTCTTTGTTATTCAGGACAGCGTGAAATCTATATTTAAAATCTGCTAACTTTCCTTTACTTAACCTTGGCGAAATATTTTCTTTTCCACAAACACAAATGATTTGCTAAACACCCGGGCCACGTCTTTAATAAGTAAACATCTATATCTCACGAAGGTATAAAAAAATGCAGTTCAACATGGCCACCAACCACAGTTTCTCACACTCCCCACAAAACTAAAGAAAACTATACACTATTATTTTCTTATAAAATACATATTTCTAATGATATATTATTTTTAACGATCTTAAAATATAAGGCTTACTATTCGTGTCTTAATGTAATGCTTTTTAAACAGATTTGAGCAATTTTAAAAACGAGTACTTTTAGTAATATTTCGTTTGTACGTTGTCGACCATGCGCAGAGACACTAACGCTGGTCTAGCTTGGAGTGGGGAGAGTCGGTAAGCCGAAGATGCCCGAATGTGCTTGCCTTCGAAACGACTCCGTACTCTGAATACCAATTTCATGACGACTTGGTTTTCGTCGGCTGAGAGAGAGTGGGTTCGTGGTGACGTGGGCCGTTCCCCACGAAACTTAGAATAAGCCCCTTGATGACAAATTCACAGCTCACATGTGCGGGACATGCGAACTGAAAGCCTCCCACAGAGGAGCCGGGGCGCGAACTCCCAACCCTTCGACAACAAGTCGGCCACTCTGCCCCTGAGCTATGAGTGCAGAGCATCCACTGCGCCACAGATGCTGCCACACGTGGTGTTATATTTTAATACATTATACGTATTTCCAATAATTTTATTTCTGGTTAACATTCTGTATTTTGCCTTCAAAATAAAACAGCAAATTTTTTACTGAGCCCTAGGTGCAACTGTAATTAGTTTTACAAATAATAACAAGGAGTATGTTAGTCCCACGTAAAAAAAGGAGTAACTTTTTACATACATCTAGACCAAGGTAAACCGGGTTCAATCCTGGCCGGGTCACTCCCGGATTTTCGCAAGTGGGAATCATGCCGGACGATGCCGCTGGTCGGCGGGTTTTATAAGGCATTTCCCGTTTATCCCGCTCTTGGATTCCGGCACTGCTCCATTCCCGCCTCGTTTCACCCTTTTCTGTTGTAGGCGGAGCTAAAATATTTTTTTATAAAAACAAATTTTCGTAAATTTACAATAAAAATCCTGTAAACCTGTTAAATTTGTACACAAAAGTAACAACTCTACTGCTATATATGAATTTTTTCAGAAATACTGATATTTAGTAAACTGCTAATACCATTTCAGAATTTCAAGTTAAGATGTGTGCTAAAGGCTGAAGAGTCATCACGTCCGAAAATCCACTTAGGGCGATGGCTACTTTTTTTTTTGGACGAGAGGACAAAGTCCATTTCGACATGTTTGAAAAGCATGTTTTCCCCCATGTTACGGGTTTGCAACATCAATTTTGTAACAATACAGGCCAGTTTTTGTAAAACAAAATGATTTTAGTTGCGATAGTACAAATATGTACTTTTCTTTTAAATCCTTTAAGAAATGTTCAGAATTATTTCTTAATACATATTTTGTATTCGTTCAAATTTTTTTATTGTAATGTTATATATATTTATTTATTAACGAATTTCATTCGATCGATCTTTCATTTCAATATGTTCCACTATTTTTATGCTTATTTTTCTGTGCAATAATGTGATAGTATAGATAAAATAATTTAAGCAAAACTCACGTATTGGTTATACTATAATCCGTTGTCTAAAATTTAAGCACCGTGCTGGAAACGATTTCTTCACAGGTGTCTGTAAACTTTCCGTAAAATTACGGACACATTGATTTTCAAAACTGACTTTCCGCAAAATTTACGGAACATTTCCGTTAATTTTCTAGTTAGTGTTTTTTACTCCCCGTTTAAGATGAAAACATATAATAGAAAAGTCTTTTTTTCTTTATGTGGGTTCTCCACAGTGTATAAAATATAATTTAAAAAGTTAAAAAAAAAATTATTCATAAACATGATTTGAACTCAAGTAAAAAATTTGTAAGTCCGCGTCTCCAACCACTCACCTACAACTTTCGTACGATAATATTCGTATAACATGTATGTTTCTATTGCAGACAAATAAGAAACTTTTTCAGTTTCCATAAAATGTATTGTATATTAATTTTTGCTAATTATTACAGATGCGTGATGCTACTTTCTAATATTTTAAGAAATATGTCTTATTTGTGTAGATAACCTTAACTACCTCAATAACGATAATATTTCTGTTGCACAGGCGAAAAAAACTTCGCGTAGACTCGGCATTGTTCGTCCCCGAAACCCAAAACGAGTGACGCGCGGCTGTTTACAATGTTCAAGATGCGATGATAAAAAAATATTAATAAATAGTTTTACTTATAAGAAACCTGATAATTAGGTTTACAAACAAAAAGCTTGGACCTTTTTTCCTTACAGAAATAGTTTTCTCGTTTATTTTTATTCACATTCATGTTTACATGCCCATAAGGAATAAAAGGCAAAATATCTTAATTACGTGCCTATTACCCCGACACATTTAATTATGTAAAACAGCTGATCTAAATTCGGGATTTTATATACTTTGATAATTATTATGCTAATAAACCACGATTATGCTTACTGTGTTCTCATTTCTTCAGATTTTATGTAATTTTATATTCCATAATATTAAGTGGGTTGGCGCTGTAATAAACTTATCGACGCGTATTCGGGAGTGACTGGGCTCGAGACCTAGTCCAGGCACCCTAATTTCTTTTTTCCATGGTTTCCGGAGATTTCTCGAGACGAATGCTGGGATAGGTCTCTATTACAGGCCTAGGCCGATTCCTTCCCCCCTTTCTGATTCGATCTAAGCAACTTACGCCATATATTATGACCATTTGGTCGACGAAATATTAATCCTTGTGTACCGACACATAGTCTGTAAGATAAAATCGACAACTAACATTTGATACTAGTGTTTTTCTGATAAATTAAATGTACATTTAAATATTTCATATTGATATCGATGATACATCATTAGAAGGAAAATAGTGGCCCGAGAACCATGGAAGGGGAATGCAGATCTGTAAATCGTCTGCCATCTTGGGCAACTATCTTGGATGTCATTTACCTTCACCTTGGGTTGTCGGAAATCTTGTTTCTGGTCGCCATCTTGTTTCTGCATGTAATTTCGTTCTCTGTCCTTCATCTTGTATTTTCCTATTTCCCCTTAAAATTTTCCATTTTCCCCTCAAAATGTGTGGTTTTCTCCTATAATTTTCTATATTTTCCCCCGTAACATATGGAATTTCCCTTCGTTTTCCTACTTTTGCAGTTGCACATCCGAAATATTGACACTTCCTAAAAAACATTCATAGTGATATTAAACTGCATAATTCATAATTTATATAAATATAAATAGTTTTATTTAGCCAAAAATATAATTTCCTCTCAATTTGCTTTATCGACTTCATATTTCATATGTTTGAGTGAGGAGTCAGGCAGGAGTCATCTATTTTCTTGGATTCGATGTGTCGTAAGAGAAAATTATAAATTAAATTTAATATATAGTTTTAAGACAACTTTAAAAATAATGTGTTGAGCGGCAAGTCTACGGACTTGTATTTTCAAGAAGAGTTAAATTATTATGCAGCAATCATCAATTACGCAAAGTATTATTTTTCAAATAAATGTTATGTGTCGAATCGAATAAATTTTTATTTCATTTTAGGAATAAGTGCATCGAGCGAAATGACTGCATATTCGTATTTTTAAGATTTTTAAGTATCGAATTGTGGTAGTAAATATACCAAATGTTATATATTTTCGGACTCGTGTTTTCAAGTCAAATGCTAATGTGAAACCATGAAACTTGATCATTGGCTTATTATCAACACCATATTAAAGTTAGCAGACGTAGGTGTGGTCTTCGGTGTTTTAAAGAAGGCTTAATTATGTTAACAGCTCGAGCTGCGAATACAGAACATTGGCAGCCTCATATCAGGTCATGTTTTAAGTGATTACGTCTATATTTGAGCCCCACGAACTTAAAGGCAAAGTTGGTTATCATCCAACATCTGCTGGAGTTTGATGCATTCAATTTGGAACATATCAGACCAGTACAAGCCCGAACAAGATGAAAAATTGCACTATGTCTGAAACTTTGTTATAATCATCGTGTGCCACAATTTTCGAATCATTAAATTAAAACTCTCATATTTATATCATAGCTATCGCTCGACACAACTATGAAGGCTATAATAGCCATTATACATTTAGCCCATGGTCTCCAAACTTTGTGTGGCAAAGAAATACTTCCGAGATTTGAAAATAGTTGGTGAGCTACCAGGCTTTATAAACATAAGATTTAATCGTAATGAAATAGATTTAATTTTCTTCCAACATATGTATTCTTTTTATTATAAATTTAACAGTGTAAATTAATGTTTATTAAATAAAAAGTTAAAATTAGACAAGGCACAATCATGTTCACTTTAATATCAGTTCTCAGTGAGAAGGATGGCATTCATTTTGTGTCACAACTATTTTTATGTTAGGTGTGTAGTTAGTTCCAGCCATTCGAATGCAAATGTCCAAATGTTAATTTGTTAGTCTGGTTCTGAATTCTACACAAGAGTGCATTGCAGACTGAGAACGCTAACGACTGGGAGGCGAGGGAAATGAAGAGTTGAGGAGCTAGTGCAATGTAGCCAACCTGACATTTCGTGAGATAACATTTCGCGAGATAACATTTCACGAGCCTCTGAAATAATTTCAGCGAGCTACCAGTAGCTTGCAATGGACAGTTTTGTGACTGCGGACTTAAGCCTTATTATAAGCATTGACATGTAACGCATTTTGTAAGTAGAAGCATCGCTGACACCCCCGCCATCTTACTCCCCGCGATGCACATACAGTTGACACGCACCACGGGACACACACGGCCAGGTCAGGTCAACCCGATAGAACATACCAGCCATTAACACGTGCCGAGGCCATGCCAAGGTAGGCTAGCGATTTTTGCCCACTAGGGAATTAAGACACATGCCAAGGAGGGCAGTGGCTAGAATATCACCGATCCACCCGAGATACACAAGAAAAGGGCTGACAGAGCTTGGCAGTTGTGCCACGAGTCTCCCCCTCTCCGCGGAAAATGCAGGACAACATGAACGCATGCCACGAAAATGCTGATGTAAGCTAAAGTTGCACCAATGCAATGCTAGTTAGATGCGGGAGAAGAGCTGGCAGAGTTTGGCCATAGGGCCGCAGGTCACCCCCCTCCCACTCATTCAACAAGTGGGAAACATGTGAGAATCTGGGAAGGCCTCAACAGAGTTTAAAAGCCGACTTGCAGGTCAAGAAGGGGGTCAGTTGAATTAAATCAGTCGGTATGAGTCGTCAGTCGTCACACTGTGAGGAGTATGTTGGGTAGGGGGCTCGCCGGAGCCCCCACCTAGAGATCAGTCGATTCAGTCATATTACCATGCCGAGATGCGAGATAGTCAGTTCTGGTCAGTCAACTGAGGCGGTGGTTCAAACCCCGGCAGAGTCAGGAGACCAGTCAGCTGTAATACGTCAGCAGACAGGTGAGGGGCTCGCGGGAGCCCCATGTCGTGAGTCAGTTGAACCAGGTCAGTTGAATGAGAAGTTTACGAGAGTCAGTCGGATCGCGAGGTCACCGGAAGAGGCGTGTTGTGGAGTCTTCCATCGAAAATAGAACCCAGAGCAGCCATCGTGGAGAGTCATCACCGAAAACAAGGCCCATGAAAGGCCCGAAGCACCAAACCTCAACGTACCGCCGAAACACCCAGAACTACCAGAATAGCTAACTATCAGCGTCTGCGCTCAAAGAAACCTCCCCAGATGCCTAGCATCCCCCCAAGATGTCGGCAACAGTTAGCGAGTATGTTAATTAGCCCTTAAGACCCCCAACTCGCAAGGTACCACATCTCGGTATTATATATATATAATATTCAAGGCATCATAACCCAGTCAATTGAAACACCGAGTGACTACCTTATTGTTTACCCTCAACATTCAAGGCGCCCATAGTCTGCGCCAGAAAAATAACTCAGACCCTATGAACCACTCTGTATCCTGAAGGTGGGGAGTGTCATCAGCATAGTTGACCACCATTTTCCATCCGTTGATGATGTAGTCCTCTAATTCATATCGTAGTCATCTCTCCTCACTTCGATCCAGGTGATTTATAAATAAAGCTGTATTACAAGCACAGTTCGTTGTCATTTCCCTCATCTACTGAAGCCACGATAAACATATCACAGAAATCACTCATAACTTTGACTAATGTGACATTGTCAATTATGCTATAAGACTTCGCATAAGTATAGTTTACTGCCAGTTTCCATACATTAATACTATAATAATCAAATTCATAACACAAGTATCACTTCTGATTTTTATCAAGACGACATTGTCCATTATACATTGGGCATTCTTATAAGCATAGTGGCTGCCATTTTCCATCCACTAAAGCTATAACCACTAAATTCACATAACAGGTATTACTCCTGACTTTGATCTAGTTGACTGATCCACTGTGCCTTAAAATTTATATAAGCATAGTTGGCTGCTATTTTAGATTCACTGCAGTTTAGTTATCAAATTCATGTTGTACATAACACTCGCGACTTTAAAGATGGCGTCACAGTATGCCTTAAGCATTCATATAAGTATAGTTTGTGGCCATTTCCCATCCATTTAACTTTTAGTCTATTCATACAGATAACATTAAAAACTTGTTAACTAAATAGGTGTGATAGGTACCATTATGCTTTAAGCCTTCATATAAAAATATTTCCTCACAGTTTTACAACTGTAAGTCTTAAATAGCAAATAAAATAAAATGAGAGCAGACATACACCATGTAATGAAACAGTGGTAACCAGCACTTTAACTCAACTCCTTTTATAAAGATAATATTGTTATTCATACCAAGGGAAATATTTCATAGCCTTCGTCTCACCGTATTTATATCATTAGAATATATGCTCTGCTGTAATGTCGCCCAGTTGCATGACACTCCTCCATACACTACGATGGGATCAGGGGAGAGGATATTTTGTGGGAACAATGCCCCACCAATTCGGAAAATGGCATTGTGACAACCATGGAAAAATAATTATAATGGGGGCAACTACATTTACCTTATGACTTGCTTTTCTTAATAAGGTTCACTACCTCTAGAAATGGCAGACACACATACGGGAACGAAAACTGACGTAAACCAAAGAGGTAAGCAATATAATTCATATACTAACATATGTTAAATCCACTTATATATATTTTTTACCACGAGCAGACATTTAAATGTCATTTACTTCACCTATGCTTCGGAAATAGTGTAGTTATAATCGTAAGTATGATATACCTGTAATTTATAAAAAATATATTTAAAAATGAGAAATGTAATCGTTTCGCCTTCTACTCGTTACAACTATAGACTGCTATATATCGGCGAAATTATAATTGTTATAGAATCACCCAACACCATGACGAACCAGGTTCGATTGCTGGTAGTCACCCCAGTTTTTCACTTGTGTGAAGCATGGTGGATTTTGTTGATTGACAGGTGCGTTTTCTCATTGTGTTCCCATATCCCCTAGAATTGAATTCAGCCACTGCTCCATCTCTGCTAGTCTTCGTCCTCATTGGCACAGAAAGATATATATTGTTAAGCACCACCCAAATTCCTCACTATCGCATGCAATATGTAAATGCCTTTCCTTTAAAACAGCAGGAATAAAAACATATGAATGACTCATCTACATTACATTATATAAATCACGAATTGACCGTATATATTCATACGACTGGTGCACGAATGGAAACTAGTAACTGGAGCTATGATATGTATGGTTGCATGTGCTCTGGAGACAGAAGTTAATTTACAAATATAAATAAAAAATAATTTATTCAAAATATTGAAGTTAAAATCTTTTGTTAAAACATGTGGCTTACCTCACTCAGATTTTCCGACAATTTTGTTCTCTAATGTTACTCGAATTAGTTTCGAACCTTAAACCTTTAATATTGTAAATCATACATTCCACCAGTGCACCCATAAACGGAAATCTAGTATATAGTAAACCCAAACCTAATCAACTATGAAAATAGAATATCCAATAGGAAATAAAATAAAAATACCCGAAAAAAATTGTGTAACAAGCAGCTATTCGAACGCAGGACTTCGTCGGCCATACTTTTCTTCTACAAGAGAAATTCTTCTATATGTCACTTGTTCTTGTAAAGTAATAAACCCAGGTCACTTACAGACGCAGAACATTTTAACAGACTCATCCCAGTCACATGTACCATAAAAGAAAACTGAATCTTGTTTAACCCTAAAATAAAATGTAGTAGGAACATGGGCTTATCAAAAAACCGCAGGGAACACGCAAAAGTCAGTCCATTCTTGCCGCAGTATTATATACATATGAAGTTACAGTCCGCACATCATTTATTTATCTCTACATTGCATGGTAATATATGGCCAGCAGGGACAAAGATCTGGTGAGTGGACTGTAAGCAGGTCACCACAGTCAACATGATGCTGAATTCCCACGGGGCTCACATTCTGGGAAGTCACACCACCACAATCCACACGAGGCACGCTTCGGTTCTGATGACCGGCAGAAACGAGCGAACTCTGCTGCTGGCTATGTTGCTTGGGGTAAGTACTTAGTTAACATATTCTCTATTAATCTTTCAAAATATTTCCACCAATTTTCCAATCTTTCCATCAACCTTTCAATATTTCGTCTAATCTTTCGATCAATTTCACAATATTTTCATCTATCTTCCAATCTTTCTATCAATATTTCGCTATCATTATATCAAACTTTCAATATGTCCATAAATATTTCGCTATCTTCTCACCAATATTTCAATATTTCATCCAATCTTTCGATCAATCTCGCAATATTCCCATAAATTCAAGCAGTATTCCCATCAATATTTAAATCTTCCGCACAATCTTTCGCTTAAAAACCATTAAATGGGTCTGTATCCTGTTCCCTATCCACACATATTAAAAAAACATTCATTCACCAACAGTCTCCAAACATTTGCACTTCACATCTTCATTAATATTTTGTGTGAAGTCCACTATCCATGCTCTTTTTATACTTAAAGTCTTTATTAACATTCTGTATGTAGTTCTGTTCTTTAGTAGTCGAGTGCTCATAGTACACATTAAACTCGTGAGGAAAAAAGATTACAACACACAAAATAAAGAATAAACAAATATTAAAAAAAATGGGTGTGTGTACTTATGTATGCGCACTAGATGTTATACTTCTTTGGCGTGACTAAAATAAAATTTTATTGCTTATGTAAATAATTTAAATAAGTAGGAAAACGATAAAATGACCGAAGAAATACATTAAATACAATTAAAAAAGTTTCATTTCAGAACATAATTAAATACTTACCAAAATTAACCTGAAATACTAGAAAACACTTTCAAAAGTTTATTATACAATTTTTGTCACTATCAAATTTTTCACTGCACAATATAAGTAAAATTAATTCATAAGATATTTTATATTCACAATGAATGACAAATATAAATGAAATGCTTTTCAATGTGCTTATTATATGAACTGATTTTATGTCGTTTTTAAATATAACCACGTGCAATGTTGTGTACCTTGCGTTTCTATATAGCTAGATGATACGCGCATGCGCGTTGGATCATACCCCTACCACCCTTTCACTGTCGAATGTCATGACACTGTGCGCAACTTCCGTTGCACACTAAACTTATACCCTCAACGCGCCAGAAGAAGTATAACTTCAAACATTATTCCTATTTTGCACATTATAATTTCAGAAGAAACCTCTTCACACATCGTGCGATATAATCCTCGACCTTCAGTTCACTAATGATAGAAGATATCTCGTTATTGCGCGAAAAATCTTCACCTTCTTTCAAAACGATGAAATGTCTGAGTCTATGAACAAGTTCATATGGGTCTTCGGGAAATATGATTTTAGTGTTATCAGCATCTCCTGCCTTCTTCATGTCTCTCGTTACAGCTATTGTGATTGAAGGGTGTGTCAGAGCTTCGGTAAAATCACCATCGTCTTCAGCATCAACACATTCTTTTTGTTAATTTTCATTAATGCTGTCATCATGATCATATTAACCTCCTGGTTTGTATTATATATTGAATTAAATTTTCTTCGGCGCAGAAGTCGCACTGAAATTAATATTTTGATCTGTTACCCATTTATTTTTAAATTCATCTATTTTACGCGAATTTATTCCAAGTGTATATTTCGCGCGATCCGACTCTACTGCATGATGCAGGTCATTCATTCCGTCCTCAAAATTAACTCTCTCATAATCACCTGTGGAATCAGTACTGATCTATGCAGCGAGAGGTATTGGCAGCAACACTTGCTGGCTCTCAAAATACGAATCCTTGCAATTATTGATCTGGTTCTTCAATGTATCGCCTTGCATAAACTGCAAATGACCATTGTCATAATGTTTCTTCATGCGAAAAGGACCCTTCGTACAGGTGGTTCTCTCATGTCACCGAGCTTTTTGACCGAAGTAAAAACTTGATAGCAGAATCGACACTGACGACAATCAGGTAGTGATGATGCAGGTCATGGCTCCATGTTCGTTGAGGTTAAAGAGAGGCTTTCATATTCGCAGTTCATCTTCGCTGTATGATGAGAGATCGCTTCCAAATCTATTTTTACTCATGGTATCAGAACATCAATTGAGTTACTGATGACTGTCATTTTTCTATTTAAATGCTTTTTTTACCTGAGCATTTAATACAACATAGAAATCGTAACTGATAGCAAAACAATCACATTGAACTATTTTGTTCTCACATCGGACCTGTCCGAAACAATCAATTATCTTGCTTTCATTTTTTCATGTATTTTATATGCATTAATTTACCTTTAAGCATATTTATAAACATCATACGAAAAATAACCAGGTTTTCTCTATGTCCGAAATAAAACTAATATATTTTATAGTTTAACATCTCGAACTCAGTTCCCTAAACCATACCACACCGTTGCAGATTGTGTAATGTATATATTAGCAATGTATAAGCATGTAAACAGACTGAAAATAACGTACAAATTTCGTTAATAATTATCGAAAACTTGGGTTGGTATTAGACCAGTGAACCCTAGATCTCACTATAACATCTTTATTCTCCGTCCAAAACTTGTCTAAAATTTATATTATATGTTTCATGCAACATTTATTTACATGGAATTTATTACAGCAATTTTTTTAAGTGTCACTTTGGTAGTTCTTGCATGTAGACTAGTAAAAATTTATGTCTATAAAACCATCATGTCTACCAGAAACAGACATATTCTTGAATATTTAGTGGTCATAACTTCCGAACATCTTCGGTTATGTTCGACCCTCCCGAGTCACGCCAAAGACTGCCGAGGACCCTCCCAACGCGAGCTGAAGACCGCCAGCCACAGCCACAGACATGCTATCTTAGTACAGCTTGACCTCATTACTAAAATTTAAAATTCTTTTATGGTAATAAATTCAGGCAATTCAGTCACACATTTTCTATTTAGTTCCGTAATGAAGATGTGCAATGATATTTTTACTAAAGCTCTTGTCGTAATAACGACACTGTTTACTCCACATGGGTGGCAATTTGCCCACGGCGTTCAGACGAAAGTCCAAAGTAGCCGATGAAGACTGTGCACCGACGTCCGATGTAGCATGACAATTACAATTTTGTGATCTTGGAAAAAGAAAACATTGTTTAACATGTTTAATCTGACATTATATGTAAATACCGTGAAAACTTATTACACCGATATTTAGCGTGGAAGAGGTTAACAATGCATTTGTGATCGGAGGCATACACAAATGCATTATTGTAGTAGCTGTAGTCCACACACGACGATGACATCATATCTTCTTCACTTCTCTACGGTGACTTTCTCATCAGACCTTTATGATTAGCAGATGTTATGCCAGTATTTGACTCAGCGATTGGCTCGAAACTTAAGGTTGGTAATATCATCTTGCAGGCCTTATCATGCCTTCTCAAGTTTTTTTTCCTTGTTAACAACTGATCTACATTTCTCACAAGAAAACCGCACAATACAGATAAATTGCAGGGAAAAATTTTCATGAATATGAGCTATATTACCTCTTGTGAATTCCATGGAATACATTTTTTTCCTCGATAGTGGCCTAAAGCAGAAAGGGCACCCACTGTTGGTGCCGAGCTCGATGATGTAATATACCTTGTAGTCGTCAAAGTCACCTGGTCCCTAATTCGTATTTTTTGTTGTAGTATATTCTTGCAGTCTATGAGGCTGAGCGATGATCTTCTCTCATCCACACTTGATGATAAACTGATAGTATCTTTACATGCTACTCGATTATGTAGCTCCACTTCTTTCCATTTATATGTATATATACACATACATATATACAGGTTGATTCACAGCATCTGTATCACCCCATTTTAATGGAAACAACACGACACCAGGGGTTCGCAAAAAAAATGTGATATCTATACCCTATATAAATCATCGATTGGTAGTAATTCCATTCCCTGAACATACCGAAGGCATGGGAAAAAGTTAATTGTGTCGCAGTGTTTCGCATGGTTTTGTATGGCATGGACTGCATGTTTTCTTGGTTTAGCTGTTGTATTTTTGAGTATTATTTGGTGGTATGATAACTAGTATATTTGGCTGGTGTCGGCATGTAAAGCAGAAGGTATGGGCAGTAGCTAAATATTTGATTATGCTGGTGTAGGCTGAATGGTTGAGGTATGCTTAAGTTATAGTGGATGGTGAGTATATTTCGTCTGGTGTCGGTAGAGCAGATGGTATGGGTAATATGCATATTTATATTGGTATGGCCTGTGTGGACTGAATATTTGAGGTATGGTTGAGACATAATGTGTGGTATGGGTAGTATCGATTGACCGAGCAGATGGAATGGGTGTTAACTTATGGGTTGGTCTGAACTCTATAGTTGCTTGGTAATTGAGTTGTGGTGGGTGGAACATTGAGTGGTATGGTGCCTGCATGGGGGTATATAAGGAGCTGGGTTCCAGTAAGGAAGCTTAGTTTGACAGTGGCAGTCGTGAAAGACACTTTCTCTCAGCTCATGTGAGTAACTGGAATATATTATGGAGCCAAAGGTTCCTTATCCAACAACGTCTGAGGATGGCACAGTGTTATCGATTTATTTAGATGGGATACCTGCGGCAGCAGCACCACCATAGTCTTCTTTAGGCATGGCACCGACAGTGCCATGGACTTCTTCAGGTATTACACCGGCAGCACCACCGACTTCTTCGCATGGGTCACATACAACAGTATAGCATCGATAACATCTTCAAGGATTTGTTGCTATTACTACGATAAGATATTTACCTACAGCAAAAGTGCAAGGAAGCATGAAAAAATTTCTTCAATTAAGGGTCTATCCTGTGTTATGCAAGAATGTTTCAAGTGCAAACATCTGTTCAAGCATGGCGGTAAGCTGAAGAGACATATCAAGATTTGTAAAGGCAGAGTTTCAGCAGCTAAGAAAAGTATCTTTATTAGTAGCTGGTGACAAAACATCGAATTGATTTAACCTGAAACAATGAGCATTCAAGGTCACTTGTTTATGTGATCGGAAATAACTTTGTAGTTACAAAAGACGTATGTACATACATGCCTGGACCACATTAAGCAAACGAATATCAATCAATTAACAGAAAAAGTTGAAGAAGGTGCCATAAACATAATGTTTAGCAGGAGTGTACTTACGAAAAGACTCAACCTTTGAATGAAGGAATCTCTCACCAAGCCTTCAAGACCGCGAGTCAAGCATTGCACAATGTTGATAGTATCCCAGATGTTGTAGAGGCCTGGAAAGAAAAACTTCGTTGTGAATAAGGGGAATATATGGCTAAGGGTTCTGGTTAGACGCTTGCTAGCATAGACTTCCTTAAACTGTGTAAAAACAGTTTATATTCATTGCATGAAAAGTGAGCCAGTTGCTGTAATATGCTACATCAATGATATGAAGACAGTTAGGAATCTGTTTTTTAATATATTTGTCAAACTAAATTTTGTAATATTTATAGGTACATGTGCTTTAAATGAATAAAAATGATTTTTTTCTCATTATTGTTGTACCCTGTCTGCTTTCCTGATGTAGGAAATATTATGGCCTTGTTTTTTAGATCTGCCACTAAATTTCTTTCTGTAAGGGATAATTATAAAAAAAAAATTAAATGTTGTGGGCAAAATATATTACTTGAATGTAAGGACTTGCATATTTTTTGTAATAGCCTATCACTGAATGCCTAAAAGTAATGACATGGTAATCGAGTTATATGACCAAATTAAGTGCACCAAAATGAGAGTATATTAATATTGTAATATATTCTCATCAGGTTGTACACAACAGACTTGGCAGTATGCTGTTGAAGGAATAGAACTTTGACCCTGAGACCTAGTGCGAGGAAGACGAAGGTCGAGCCAGGCCTGACTGGACCTGCTTCAGTGCAATACATGTTGAAGTGTGGTCCTACATTATTTCTACACGACTGGCCCTGCTATAATAATCCTCTGGTTATTTTTTTAGTAAACACAAATTACAAAATAAATGGAATGTGTATATGGTTAAAAGTTAAGGTCATATGACATAATTTAAGTTGATGGAAGTGATTTAATCCATGATGGAATTTGGGGGAGGGGGATGTTAGAGTTTGCAAGTAAGGTGGTGTCCTGGTGGCTAAATCGAGAAGCAACATGGAATCCAAGATGTTGGTTCGAGGGCGCCGAGTAAATGGCAGGCGACTAAATGTCAAAGGATGGCATCGCATAAATAATAAGGAAACTAATTGGCAGTCGAGCAGAACTGAGTAATTAGGTACACTCTAGTTATCATAAACAAACATGGCAGACAACAGTGACTCATTCTAGCAGATGATGAGAGAACCAACGAGACGGCCGAGCGATAGCGACAACTGCGCCTCTAGGAAGCAGCAGTTGAACGATGGACAAGTGTAAACAGGTTGGTGGAAGACAGTGGCACACTCTAGCAGCAATAAAAAACACTACACCACTAGGGGTGCACTCTAATGGACGAGAGGACTACAGCAGGTGACATCCAAATTGGCAGCATCTAAGGAAGGGGGTTATTGGGATACAAGTTAGTGGTCGCAGTGATCATTGTAATGTTTACTTGATTTTTTAAAATTATTTTTCGTTTTATTGCAATTTCACTTGATTTTTATAATTTTGGGGAGGGAGGTGGTTGAGGAGAAGTAGGGGTGTTGGTTGTGGCTTGGGGTCGAGCAGGTGGAGAGTGGGGTTATTATATGTTCTTATATTTATATATATTTTTTGTATTGTTTATATCTTGGAGGTGGTATGGTAAGGGGTGCTGGTGTAGTTTTCCCTCCTGACGTTTCGGAAGACATTGCAGCCTTCATCTTCTGGCCGAAGTAGCAGCAGCGATAACTGTTACCATCTGAGTCTCTGTCGCCGACGATATATCATATGCCCCCGAAAGGCCGTGCTGTTACGAGACCAGGGACCGAAGTTTCCATAACTTTGTCACTTTTATTTTAATGATTGCTATCTCGGGTTAGGTTTTAAACTGCAGCTTGTTGATATTAGTCACATTCTGGATACTGTGAGATTGATGTCAACCGCATTATTTTCAGTACCCATTCCCAAAAAAGTACCTCTGAATATCTATGTTCTTGTAGTCCTTCTGAAGCGACAACCTATATTTTCATAGCTAGCCTCTGTGAATAGACTAAATTTAACATACTCTTATGCTAATCGGAATGAGAAGTCTTGTACCGCAGCATTCAAAGTTTATCTACATAGAGTTTACTTAAAATTTAAAAGAAAGAAGTAAGTAAATATAATTTATCAAGTATATTATAGTATTATATATTAAACGGGGAGACATTGTTGGATAAGTTCCCAGATCGTCTTGGGCAATAAGGAACGAGGCACAAACGCAAATTTCCCTTGCATTTCGTTGTCTCATAGAAACAGACGGATAAATTTACGCGAACGAAATCCGCGAACGCCAGGTTGGCAGCGGGAATGCAGAAACGTGAGAGAGCCCGGCCACACCTGAACGCTGTTTTTGCCGGCGGCGTGCAAGTCTGGCGCTGATTAACAGCCACAGGGAACCGCCATTTCCTCATTTACGCCAGCAAGAGCCAGGAGGGGACGGGTAGTAGGGCGTGGCTACTGTCTTGGGCTCGGCGGCAGATTTACGGAGACACAAGGAATCCCCTGAGCTGTTGGCCGCTCAGCATCGACACCAGTAACCAGCTCTTGTCCCCAGCCACTGCACCAGCCACTAACTACCTCCGGCCGTAAGTTCAGTGATACGTGCATATTTTATACTGCATGTCTACAAGAAGACAAAATACAACTACAACCGTCTAAATTACACACCATTTTGGGAATTCATTTAAAAAAGCTGTATATTTAAGAGCAGATAAAGTAGTATTAAGTAAATCAATGTATGGTACAGTTGCCCACAATTTTCATACCTTGTATTAATGAATGATTAGTTTTCCACAACGCGTATTCACAGTAACTAATTGCGTAATGGTTTATTGTATGTGTGAAGAAACAGTGTTTTCAGCAAAGTTGATGAATTTTTACTCTAGAACACAGTGAGCTTTTATTTTGTGTGTCAAAATATAAATGCTATTACAAAAACTACAATCATCAATCCGCTTTAACCTCTCTTTTTAAAAGCTCTTTTACCTGATTATACACGCTATGAAGTAGAACTATTCTGTAGGTACGTTTTATTTTCCCCACGACAAGAAAATTTACTAACATGGTGTACGTTACCTAAAGGTTTGGTCATTCTGTCAGTGGTATTTCATGTAACTTCAGATATTAGGCAGACGAGAGTTACGTTCAGGTTTGTAGTGTTCCCATTGCAAAGCATGGAGGAAGCGGACTCATGGTATGGTAATTTTTATCGTAGCGTGTTATTGGTTTACCCGAATTTTGAGTCTGAATCTGTGAGTTCCAATCTATAAGATCTAATGTTGGATCATTTAGCACTCATGACACTGTAAAAAAAATACGAAGTTTGCTCATTTCTTATTCAGCCCGACAGCTGTCTTTTTAGGCAATGTCTATAACCGAGTGGTTTGAGTACCTGGGACTGGATGAACTCGAATGAGTGGCACAAAGTTCTGAGTCCTGATCATAAATTCTTTTATTGCCTTTGGAATATGTCGGCGGATGAAAGCCAGCTATAACCACCTACAAAACATCACAAAGCTATTCATAACGTTGAGGGAGGGGTGGAAACGTATTCGGGCAGACATTTATCACAAACTGCCAAATTTCTTCCTAAACGCTAAACGCTCAAATAGAACCGGAAAGATGACATATGTCATATTGTCAACATACAAGATAGTGCATAGTACTATTCAAATAATGCTTTACGATTTGTGGAGGCACAGAGTTCACGGTTATTGTAAAAATATACTTGTATGGAACACGTACTATTTAAATGACTTTGACCACGTGCTTACGATTAATATTTAGAAGAATCATCTCTATAAATGGTTTATCCCTTTAGGTGATAAGATTTGCACAAAATTTAAAATGCGTAGTTCAAAACTGTATTATAACTGTATTTTAGTAAATAGAATGAGGCCTGTACAATTGTTTAAAAAAAACAAGAAAATTCACAAAAAATTGATAAAAAATTGTAAAAATCGAAGAACATATAACGTTACTCCACCCTCCAACTGCTCGAGGTTTTTTCTCAATAAAAAAATAATAATATAGAAATACTGTATACAAGTTATTAATATAGAATTGAATGACAAATATACTTTGTTTTACTTATACTAAGCAGGATGGTTCTGGAGAGGAGTGGGAGGGGGGCATTAGACGTGACAAATGACACGCAATTTGAGACAATAATAACCAGTGTCGCCCGTCGCTAACTAGAGAGTTCAATTTCGGTAGCTGAAACAGTCACAAGCTATTTGATGTGGTCCTTCTGGTTTTCAGAAGTTGACGAACTGCTAATTCAAGAATGTGTGGTTGGGGGTCGGTCAGCATTGCAAGCAATAAATTTTCCGGGTGTGCGAAATAGCTATTTCTTTGAATGACTGGGTCAACAACTGCTTTCAAAGTTGTTGATAAATATCGGGTTTGCTGGATGAGTTTGAATAAGTCCCGTGCTCCATCTTTACAGCTGGGGTGGGATTTGACAGAAAACAATACCGGAGCGTAAGTCTTGACAATATATGTTGCNAATACCGGAGCGTAAGCCTTGACAATATATGTTGCAAGGGTAGTTAGGTTTTCAGAGGGAGCGTCCACCGAAACATACAGACGGAGAATTCTGTTGGCACGCGTTAGCCATTGGGGCATGGGACATTTTGCCTGGTGATTTGTTCCCTAAATCATTACGAAATATACCTGTTGAAACCGCTTCTACTATTCTGTACAAATATTTCTGGTCGGTACTAATATCTTTAGCAGAAAGCTCTGGTAAGTCCGTGGGAATAGGTTGAAACTGAATTACTGGTTTTTTTCTCGCAGTTTTCGAGTTCTTTCCCAATAGTCCCTGAAAATGTCTGCGGTCCGGATGTACTACCATCAATGTGTTGAAATAGATGTCCGAATGGTAGTTCATTCATATGTAATAAGCATATAATCCACTGCAAAGGTTTACCCAATCATTTTTCATGTAACCTTAAAATACCGCCGTAGTTGCCTACATTCACATTGGTTCCATCACACCCAATTGCGATGTAACCCAAGAACTTCGATTCAGGTTCCTTAATCAAAGATATATGCTCTTCAATTATGCTTTGCCTGTATTTTTTCCCGATATAATCAAAGTTTTGTCTTTTCATCCGTCGAAGTACAATGCATGTATTTGTAAAACTCTTTGTTGTGGAACTATACCTTTTCTATTTGTGTTTTCGTTCTCGACGCAGCTTACTTTTGTCTATAACTTGAGGATTAGACGCTTGAAGAACTGCCGATGCGATGGCTGCCCCTACCCTATCTGGCACTCCATATATATCGTATGTTTTTGACAGTAAACCATAATAAACAGGAAAATTGTAATTACCATCCGGTTTAGCACTCGAAGGTCGCAACTGAAGTTGGGTTTGGTCTTTACATTCAGACTGGCTACATTCTGATGTGCAGCAGAGCTCCTCCGTACATTTTTCGCCTACTTTTTGACGTTTACTCATAGATTTTTGTCGCAATAGCTTTCTTTTCAGTGCTTTTGTAATTAGGCTTGTTGTGACAACATCTATGTCCCCTATAAACATTTTTCTAGTCGTTCGTTGGTCAACTATGAAGCTTTGTTCTCTTACAGGTATTTTTTTCTTCTTAGTGCAGGTACATTTAGAAATATCCCAACACTTGCAAGCCGAAATATCAAACGAAGTTTTACTTCTAAAACGAAACTCTTCCAACTTGTTTTGCGGTATTTTTGGGTGAGACTTGAGAAGGTTTTTGCACTTTAAATGATATGCCTTTAGCATTGCTTTCACTTGTTTTTGTTCTACTGTAGGAATATAAGCTTTATTCCATGTTTCTATCAGTTTTGCAAGTACAATAGTCTCTATTTCTTTATAAGTGGGTTCTTTTTTAGATTCCCTCTCATGTTTTATCTTGTCCACTCATAAACTTCATGATTTATTCATACATTGGTAGCACATTGTCTTTTCAATCACATATATCACCGAACAAAGCACATTTCCAATTGATACTAGTATGATTCATGGTTAAAATGCACGAGAAAACACAAAACAAACAACCACACTCTAGTTAGCGACGGGCGACACTGGTTGTTATTGTCTCAAATTGCGTGTCATTTGTCGCGTCTAATGCCCCCCTCCCACTCCTCTTCGCACCTTCGTACTTAGTATTAGTAAAACAAAGTATATTTTTCATTCATTTCGATACTAACCTCTTGTATAAAGTATTTCTACATTATACATTTTTTATTTGAGAAAAAACCTCGAAAAACAATTTTTTTTAAATCTTTAATCACAATCCGCAGGCAATAAAACTCAATAAAACGTAATAAAGTTTTACGTATGGATTACCGACACCATTTAGCACCTTCCAATCGCTGTGCCCTTTACAATATCGAGAAAAAAAAAAAATGACCCACCCTAATGTATATCCTAGCATTTAAGTTATGGTTTTTGTTAAGGATTTTACTAGTGTTTCATATAATATTTTTCTTTTAATGCCTTATCTGAATCAAATCAAATATGAGTGTTTCCTGGTGGGCCATAACGTAAAGTTTTAATATAATCATACGTTTGAGTGCAATTAATCAGTCAAATTTATTTTACGACTCCCACTGCATTAATTTTAATGTAACCATATAGGAAAATTCATGTTACATTATTCAAATGAAAATTTACTGAAGAAGACAAACTCTCATATTTAACACACGTAATATATTCCAAATCTCTTTTGAGTTTTACTTGTCATCCCTCCTACTGTAGTACCTTCTGGCCAGGCCTTAGTGTATGTTCCAAGAGGCAATCTGTTCCTACTTTCCGTAATTTTAATTGAAATTGTAATTGTTTTGATCTAAACAAGGCTGTCAGTTCGTAACGGTTCCAGAAATCCATTAAATTGATAGGCGTGGTCAGTTAGAAGGTACATGTAAGTAAAGCAAATGTGGTATGTTCGGGAAGCATCACAGACATCAGATCGACCTTGTTAGTTCTTCTTTTATAGCGCAATGACACAAAATGCTGATTATGCTTCTTTAAAAAATTAGCTATATGCAGTGTTCCATCATAACAACATCATATGATACTAAAGTAAGTGTCCTCGAAACGGATACGCAAACAAATATTTGTTGATACTTGCCCTGACTAAATAAATAGCTGAACTTTACTATGCATATGAATCAAATACATAAATGTTAATAAATTAATATGAATGCAATATTTTTTATATATTTTTCTTACCTTGAAATGTAGAAACCCTTTATAAGTTATAGACAATTTGCAAAATGATCGCTTTGATTATATTTTGCAAGAAATTTAATGGAGCTCTAACATAACGGCGTATTATCTCTTACAAAATTAAACATGTAAATGACAAATAAATAAGTGGTTCCTCAGAAGAGCATACGTAAAAGTGTGTAATTTATTAATTACATTTTCACGCAACTGAAATTGCTGAACTTATTTTAACAATACTTTTTTTTTCGCTTTCTCTAAGCGAAATGCATTATGCATGTAAAATAAGCAACATTTTTTTAAAAAGCGAAGTTGGTTTGCGTAGAGTTGACTCACACATAGCGCAGAAGAGCGTGAGCATAACAGGAGCAGCGAAATATAAGGTTATTCACTACCCTGCCTATCTTCTCCCTCTTTTTCTACCCAGAAATCTATCTTCGTCACCAATTCTCGTACTTCGTGGCAGATGGGCATTGCCCTAGATGTTCTTCTTTATTTAGGTGGACTAATTCCCGTCTTACCCTAACGTTCTCGCCCCTCAAACCAGCTCCTCCAT
The DNA here is from genome assembly GCA_002778355.1 of Clitarchus hookeri. Lineage (NCBI taxonomy): Eukaryota > Metazoa > Arthropoda > Insecta > Phasmatodea > Phasmatidae > Clitarchus > Clitarchus hookeri. The sequence continues at coordinate 228,594 of NQII01003284.1, read as the reverse complement.
ACTTGCTAACCCACGATTCTCCCACCCGTCTTTCTTTCCCTCCAACCGGCTTCCCGGCGTAACACCACACCACTGACGCCATCAGCAGCGCACAATATTTTCGAGGTTTTTTCTTTTAAGATTTATGCTATCTCATTTGGGGTATTATGTTCCGGTGGAATGCACATATTACCTACCCATGCGTTTTTCACACTGGCTCGGCAAATAGAAATCCAATAAAGAGGGCGGAACCCTGAAGGGGAAGCGCCTTTTTCGCGATCAAGCGCCAACTCCTTGCGTGAAACTACCTCTTTGAACAACTGCCCTCCCTCCCCGTCCTACACGCTAGCCGAAGACTTTAATTAACACTTGCTTGTGATAGTCGCCAGATTAAATACTCTGCCGCGGTGCTTCAAGACTGGTCACACAGACATCTCTGATTTATCCTGTGTGCAATTAGCAACATTCTCGCAGAGAGAAACACATACCTACAGCTGGACACTATAGGCAACGAGAGCTCAGCAAAAGTTTTATACCTTTCAGAGAGCTAACATATTTTCTGAGTGCACGGTTGGTTTTTAGTGTTCACACGGCACTTAAGAGAGAGAGAGAGAGAGAGAGAGAGAGAGAGAGAGAGAGAGAGAGAGAGATTGGTTTTTATCATACCTGCCATTAGAACATTTTTACCACAAAAAATTACTTTCAGGTGCAGTTTCGACAAGTTGGACTTCAGAATTCAAAATGTTAATATTTTTAAGCAAAAGTAATTCGCAGGTTATTTGGCGTTAATAAACTATGTACATAATCATTTCATGTAAAATTCAAACCCTCACAAGGACAACTCCAGTGTTTGTCGAAACGTCGACAGAAGATGAACTTATATGTTCACAAATGTTTTTACACGCAACATAAACAAAAATGTAATACATACTCAAAGAAACTGGGTTAGTTTAACCCTATTTGTCGTAATAATTATTTTGTATTCCTGGTTGTTATTTCAATTCATCTATTTAAATTGTAATTTATAGAATGTTTGATAGTATAAAGGCATGGACAGTCGCCAATACTTTATAAAGCGTAGGCTTTAAGCTCTCATAATTTTTTTTAAATTTACAATTTTTGGTATTAGAGAGACAAGAGCTACGATTTTACAAATTGTGTTTTAATTTTGATACAGGAAGCTTATTAAAGACAAAACAATTTAAATAAAAGTTTATGAAGCATATTTATGGTCTAACACCACAGCCGTCTAAGTTGGCTAAGATAAGACCGCGAGAGAAAATGTTACTGAAAAAATTGGTTACTATACTTTTCTTATGTACTGTACTAGTTTCGAAACAAATATGAATACTTGTTGAGAGGAAATGTTTTCTCTTATTTCTAAGGAAAGCGTAAATATGCTACTCGGAAAGATGTCCTAGACCATATCAAAGAGACAGAAACTGTATTTATAAATGTACTCATTATTACATTAGAATTAGACTCCGGCATAACTTACTTAGTTTGTAATATTCACTCTTAAAGTACCCATCCAATAAACACTATTCTGTAAGATTTTATTAAATGATTTTAGTAAGGGATTATTTTTCAAGCAGACCAACACATTTTTCATCTATTTTTGTAGTCCTACTAGAGACTTCGCTCATAATCGTTCCAATTTAAGTCGCTGGAAAATACTCTCCTGAGAACAATGATGTTAACCAACGACCTCAAGATACATAGGCTTCAAATTATAATGATAATACCTGTCAACATTGCAAAAAAAAAATATATTTATCAATAAGTGTTTTAATGCATATAAATTATGTTAGCATACCAAGTTATATTGAAATATGTTTCACTGTCAGGAAATTTGCAACCAGGTTTCATTACATATGGCATTGTAGAGGTAAAATTAAAAGTCTCCTAATAACAAAAGAGCAGTGATTATTCTCACATCTCTGGCATTATTCTTTAAGTGTTACATATATATGTAATGTGAAGCCATTAAACCTTCTTAAACCTAACTTGTACTGAAGCACGTACTGTGTTCACTTAATGCATTTCGTAAAATTTTCCTTTAATGTACGCCAATTCGCAAGGAAGCTCCCCCGAAAAAAAAATTTGCTTTTATTTGAGGAAATTCATTATTTCTTATGCTGAATTGAATTTTATAACACGTTATTGTAATTTATAAACCTCTGAGTACCTAAGAGTTTCTTTTATAAACGGACTTACTCGGCACGAGCCCAGAGTAGCGCCAAGATGGAGAGAGGGGGGCGAAAAATAAATGAGAAATGTGTGAGATATAATTGTTAATATTCGGTTAATTTACATGCTTCGAATAGTTTTCGTACGCATTAAAACATTCCAAAGACTGCATTGAAAAACATTTCTTGACTAGTTGAGTATTTAAATTACTTGTATCGAGAGGCGCATGAGGCATGCTTAACAATGAGGAAATAATATATCTAGATACTAGCGAACCAGCCCGGCTTCGCCCGGGTACAATTGACTTTTACAGTGATACACTAATAAATAAATTTGGAAAAGATAATTCATTTATGTGAAAAAAGAATTATAAAATTATACTATGTTGGCCTTGGTTTTTAACTGATTGCGGCAATCCAAAAGGAAGGAAATATTTTTGACCCGATATCCAAGAAGTAGCGTATTGTTTTTGGAGTGTGTCTGTGCAACTATCGCGTAGTTAGCACGTTTCCGCTTTCCAGCGTCGATGTGTGAAAATCAAAACGTGAGTTTCATCAAGTTGTAGCTTTAGAAATAAGGTACAACTTTTTGTGCTTGGCTGAGGGATCTTAATCGATCACCAAAATTAATAAAGGTTCCCAGCGGCACACATTTGGATGGGTGACCTGTTAGTGGCATAACATCTGAACGCTTCCGGACTTCGGAGGGCACGTTAAATATTCGGTCCCGGTTGTTATCGATTGATCGCAGTCGTTAAGCTATTTTCGAGGTCCTTTGGCAGCCTGATAAACTCTGACACAAGAGGAAAAAAATATTTCTGTTACCTTCCCAGCCGTTGCTGAATGACATTTTGTTGTTAATACACAGGAACCATATAATTTTCCGGGATTAAAAGAATTATTCGACCGATGAACTTAGGATGTGGGTTAATGACGAAAAAAGAAGTTGAAATATATATATACACATGACCTATGGTCTAAAGTGAATTCTAAGGGCGGTAAACGTTTCTGAAGTTGGACCTGGAGCACTAGTTAATTACAGTTACGTATCTCTCTCTGGAATCTTACCCTCCCTTTGATAGCCATAGCAATGTTTTGTTGGATGATGTGCGCGTTGCCCACCTGCTAGGTATTGGTAATTATTATTTTGAAATTAAAACACCAATTACTCGAAAACTGCTAGGTTTAGGGTATTTACGTAACGCAGCCTTTTTTTTTATTGTGTAATGCGGATTAGTGTCCCATAATTTAAATCCCAAATATTGTATTGCGTCATAAAGGTTAGTTCGAAATAAGAGTAGTAACTGATTATTTAAAAAGAAAAAATTTTATGACAGCTACATGAAATGGGTTTGCCGACTTTTATTCAATTACTCATTATCCAGAAACTCAGTGTTCCATCTTCAATATTTTCTCCAATATTTGCAATAAATTAGTGTTTTAGGTCCAACTTCAAAGACGCGTGCCACCCTTAGGATTCACTTAATTGATAGGTTGTATATGTTTTCAAACTATTTTTTCGTAACTTACCTGCAACAGGAATTTCTTCGTTTGAATTTAAATACACCGCGTGTGTATGTATGTAAAATATACTGTTTGTGCAAAATAAATATTTTTCTGCAAGTTTTTGCAGCTTTGTTTCGTAGTTAAGGCGTTCACTTAATAAATATGAATGTGCGGTTTTGTCAAATTTATCAAGGAAATTTATTACACATTTATACACTTAAATACTGGCCAAAAATAATCAAAGCGCAAAATAAATAATAACAAAACAAAACTCAATTACTCTGTTTGTAAAACTCACTTCACTGTTAACGGTGACAAAGAAAATGTACTTTGGAACTTTTAAAATGCAGCATTCTGAAGCCTAGCAGGAAACCAATATGCTTAGGATTAGGCGTAATTGTCATTTCAGGTTTCGGCGTTATGGACAGTTCAGTTTTCGGCGTTGTGGTTTTTTCAGGTTTCATCGCTGTAGTCAAATCTGTAGTCGGTGTTTTGGCATTCGGTGTTGTGGTATTTCAGCGTTAAGGTACACCTCACTTCGAAAGAGAAAACTCTTAAGTTATTTTCTTTTGGTACCTGTGGTATGACTGCGAAGATATTTTTTGCCTTTAATGTATTTCAGCGTAGTGGTTTTTTGGCGTTGTGGTACATAGAATTTTCCTACCTTTCTTTGTTGTGGTCATTTCTGCATACGGTGATGTGGTTTTCGGCGTTATTGTACATTCGGCGTTGTGGTATTTCGGCGTTATTGTACGTTCGGCGTTGTGGTATTTCGGCGTAGTGGTAACGATTCGTAGTTTATTAGTATTTAGTATCGTTCAATTAGGAAGCCGCCAAGACTTACTTGTTCAAATATGGTTGCGATTTGGTAATTCAGTATTTTAGTAAATTTCCTTACATGCCAAAATCTAAATACAAAACACCATATACGTCACTATTTAATTATGGTAATGACACCTTTTAGTAAACTGAAAAAAGTCAATTAGAACACGCCCTAAGAAATGCCGTCTTTAGGGAATACAGTATATACCCAGTGAGATTGGTAATTCGAACACACAGAAGGGTATTCCTCGCTTCACGCCTGTAAAAGACAGACTAGAGTTTGAAGTGTGAATAATTTCATAAGCTGTTGCCCTGATAGTATTAATAATCATTACACATGCAAGTGCATACAATATATATATGTATATATAAGTGTGTGTGGCTTGTTGTGAACTGTTGTTAGGTAAGCTGGTGCTTGCTTATTGCTGTACATTCTCGGTGCACGCAGTGGCAACCAATAACCACTGTGAAGTCTAGATAAACTGAACGTACTTCGACCAGTCACAACGAGCAGCAAGGTGTCCTGAAGCGTCACCCGCCCAAAATACGTTTTGGTAGTGGAAGCAACAGGGTATAGCATAGAGCTTATCTTGCAACAGTTCACCACACGCTGATTTTATATATAAACATATACATAAAATACAACACAGAATGTTGTAAGCACCACTGACAACTCCAGCAGATCATGCCTCATAAAAAAAAATATTTAGAAAAATATATAGTGAAATCTTTGTAATTCCCTCTCAGCATGCATAATAACCCAAAAATGTTACTGTGGTGTCAGAAGTTACATTTTACAAATGTTTTATACACTGTGTTTATTATTCACATTGCTTTATATATAAACATTTGGCAAAAGGTAACAAATAATCTGAAAGGTACTTTTAGAACGGCCTTACAAATTGCCCACTTTACCGTGTACAGCCTATATGAACTATAGCGTAAGTATATTTCGAAGGGGTGTAACCACCCTTGAATGTGTCGCTGAAACATATGTTTTTGCTAGTTACACAGCCGAAATAAAAGATAACTGCCTTAGTTAATAGAAGTAGTATGATTAACTGGGTTTTTGGACAACGGTATCCGGGATCGTAGCCGGAGTCGGTCGCCACCATCTTAGAAGTTCCTTATCCCCAAAAATTTTCCTTTATTCCTTCCAAATCTAATAAGTTTCCCTCAAAACTTCCCTATTCCCCCTTAAAAAATACCCGTTTTCCCCTAAACAAACACCTATCCCCCAGCGGTAAAACCATCCCCCGTTAGGCAATTTTCTATCCATCGGACACATTTGGGGGTATCGTTTTCGAAGGCAGAGCCATTTTGAAAGCCATATTGGATCTTATAGGCATAGGGTAGGCCAAATCGATACAAGGGGTCCAGGGTCCATAATCAGACCTAACCATCAGCCATCTTGGTTCTGACAGCCATCTTGTCCGCCATGTTGGATATCAGTGTCCTTAACCATTGACCTTGTAAGCGGTGACCTTTGACTTCGAATACCCAAAAATGCCCAAAAAATGAAAATAAATTTATAACAAAATGAAAAAAATTACATGACAAATTATCTTAATTTTTATAAAATATCAATGTTTAGTATTTTTGGCTTAGAGGGGTGAAGGACGGGAACCGACCAGCCACCATGTTATGAAGTCACCAAACAGCCATTTTTGAGGCAGGCGATGTTGACCTTAATCCATGGCTTTGAGCCTATTACAGTTACCTTGAATGAACTTGAAAACAAAAACTCGAGAAAAAATTTAAATTATTGAATAATTCATAAATTTCAGCAAGCATATTACTGTACTACTACTCCCACCATCTTGGATCCAGGTGGCCTTAATCTGGTGACCTTTGACCTTAATCTGGTGACCTTCTATGTTGAAACCAAACATTTGTAAAAAAATCCCAAAAATTTCTTAAGAATTTATAAAAAAATTATTAAAAAATATAAAAAATATTATTTTTTTAATATTTTTATAAACTTACATTTTCGGAGATCCCCTACATCACCATGTCCAGCAGACTACTGACCGCCCTCCAATCAATTACAATGTGTTGACATTCCCCTCCCCAAACCACTCACCTTTGGTCATTCTGACAAATGCACTCCACATATCATATTGTTTTTTTCGTTTATCATTTGTTTACATTTTCAACACCAAGGTGGCACTGATGACTACGACCAACATGTTAGAACTGGATGACCTTCACATTGACCTCACATCTATAACCTTGACCCTGTGCCCATGACCTTAAAACCCAAATAATCCATAAAATAAAATAATTGTATTTTTAAATAATTTAATACTTGTCATTTCACCAATCTTGTGGTCAATATCGCAATCTTTCCATCAATAAGCAACACAATCAGTACCACTATTTTTCCATCAGTCAGCACCACAAACAGAACCACTTGCACCACATCAGCACAACAATCGCTCCACATGCTCCACAATCTCTCTACATGCTACACACGCACCACATGCTCCACAAGAGCTTCACATGTTCCACAATCGCTCCACATGCTCTAAAATCGCTCCACATGCTCCACAATCGCACCAAATGCTCCACAGGCTCCATAATCGCTCCAGATGCTTCACAATCAGCACAGCAATCGGCACCGCAATCCCAATCTTTCCAGAATCTTTCAATATTTCCAACAATCTTTCAATCTAACTTTTGAAATCTTGCCATCAATCTTTCACAATTGTCCCATCAATCTTTCGCAATCTTTCCAACAAACTTTCGCCATATTTCCGACAATCTTTCCCCAAAATCTTTCATTCTTTCAGTCAATCTTTCGCAATCTTTCCATCAATCCCAATCCTTCGATCGCTCCTTCGATCAATCCTTCGGTTTTTCCCCCAACCATATGTATAGAGATTACAATCGTTCGCTAACTGTCTATAAAATTTGTACATGTCGACAGAATTAATGTTCTGTATGCAGTCAAAAATCCGTGATTTTTTATACTAATGCCATTACTATATTACTATCATTCTATATCCAGATCTTTCCGTTAATAGTCGAATGCTCATGACACCACTTTAAAGTTGTGAGGTGTAGAAGGATACGACAAACAAAAATAAAAATAAAACAATTATTTTATAATAATTAATTACTATTATGAAATTAGAATTTTTAGAAAAAGCATTCATCACATCATGCGATATATTCCCGTTACTTCAGTTAACTAATGATTGAAGATATCTCAACAATGCGCGAGAAATACTCACGTTTTTTGAACGTCGATCAAATATCTGAGTCTATCAACAAATTCACTTGTGCCTCTCGGCGTCATATGCATTTTTTCGTGTCGCTCATTGCAGCAAATGTGTTGGAGGGGTGTGACAGTGCATCGAGAAAATCGCCATCATAGTCTTCTACTTTATCACTGTCTTCGTGTTCATTTTCATCTATGCCATCTTCATGATCGTCTTCAGCTCCTGTTTCATCCACAATATAAAATTTGATTTTCTTTGTAGCAGGAGTTTTATCTTCATCAGTGTTTAGAGCCGACGGCTGTTTATTTTGAAGTCCTTCGACTTCAAGCGTTACGTCTGGCAAGTGTACATTCTGCGCAAACCGACACTACTGCACTCATTCCATCTTTAGCATTAAACGTCTCATCATAATCACCTATTGAATCTGTACCTATCGATGCAGCAAAAGGTGCTGCTGGCAACACTTACTGACTCCCAGTAGACGAATCCTTGCATATCTCGGTATGTTCTTTCAATGTATTGCCTTGCACAAACTGCATGGGACCAATCTCGTAATGCTTCATCGCACGAAAAGGGCTATTCATACAGACCGTCCTCTTATTCCGACGAGCATTTTGACCATAAGTGAAAACTCGATCACAGAATTGGCACTGGCGACAACCAGTAAGCGATGATGCATGTCGCGGTTCCATGATCGGTGTGGTAAAAGGCAGGTTTTCGTTTTCATATTTAATTTTGTGGTAAAACGATCAAGCCCTTCCAAATCGATGCTAACGTCATGGTGTCAAAACGTCAACTGTTATTTTTTTTCTATAAAAATGGTGTTCTTTTTTAAATTAAGAGCCTAGATTTTGCCACAAAAGGGCTTTCTAACATAAGATTTATCTGTAAAGAGATATGGGAGCACTCTGAGAAAACCCACATACTCGTTCGCCCAAGAAGAAAATGCACAGATACTTAAATAATAGTATGTTATTTAAACATGCACGTCGGTATATGTAAATATAAAATAAAAAATTAAATTATTTTTAATTCTTACATATATATATGCATAATTACGAATAAAATAAATTTTAGTAAATATTTAATTTTAATATTTACATACCTATACATAATTTATTTAAATTAATAAAAAATTATTTTATGTATGTGTATTAATATATTCATTATTACCTTTCTGGGGCGAACAAGTATGAGGGTTTTCTCAGAATGCTCTCACTTTTCTTACATGTACACTTTATGGTGGAAGTCATTTTGTGGGCACATGCTATACTCTTTACTATAAAAAGAAACGCATTTATATAGAAAAAATTACAGTTTACATTCTGATATCTTGAGGTGAACATCGATTTGAAGCGCTGTCTCGTTATACCACGAAAATGAAATGTGGATACGAAGGCCTGCCTTTGACCTCACCGACCATGGAGCCGTGATCTGCATCATCACTAACAAGTTGTCGCCAATGCTGATTCTGTGATCCAGTTTTCATATATGGTAAAAATGCTCGTCGGAATGAGAAAACGGCCTGTACGAAGATACCTTTTCGCGCGATGAAGTATTACGACTTTGGTGCCATGAATTTTGTGCAAGGCGATTCGTTGAAAGAACATACCGAGATTTGCAAGGATTCGTTTACTGGGAGTCAGCAAATTTTGCCGGAAATACCTGTCGCTGCATCGATGGGTACCGTTTCGACAGGTGATTATGATGATTCGGTTAATTCTAAAGATAGAATGAGTGCAATACAGTCGGTTTGCGCAGAATGTATACTTGCAAGACGTTCGTGTGAAATCGACGTACTTCAAAATAAACTGTCGTCGGCTCTAAAAACTGATGAGAATTCAACTCCTTCTACAAAGAAAATCAAATTTAATATTGAGAATGAAACAGGAAAGACGATCATGAAGATAGCATTGATGAAAATGAATATGAAGACAGTGGTGATGTTGAAGACGATGATGGCGGTTTCCTCAATGCACTGACTCACCCTTGCAACATATTTGCTACAACGAGCGACATGAAGAATGTGGAAGACGCCGAAAATAATACCTACCTATTTACCGAAGAAACAAATGAACTTGTTAATAGACTCAGATTTTTGATTGAACATCAAAAACGTGGGTATTTCTCGCGCATTCTTGATAGATCTTGAATCATTAGTAAACAGAAGGAACGGGGATATATCGCATGATTTGATCAACTGCTTTCTTCTGAAATTGTTATTACAAAATAATATATATTAGGTGTACAACTTTGCTTCCGCCGTTTTTCGATCAATGGCTACAGCGGTAAGTGCTGGTGAAAATATGAAGATCAATAATGTCACACAGTAAGCTTGGACATCTGTCAACATAAGGACATCACCACATTAGTGAATTTGTGTTTGCATCATAAATTTATTCTCGAGCAAAGATGTCAGCTTGCGATCAAAATGCTCGGCATGTGCAAGAATTGTTGATTTTCTGCTTCCATTTCAAGAAAACCTACGGCGAGGCTGCTCTTAGTGAATGGACGTGCCGTGAGTGGTTTCAACGCTTTAAGGGTGGTGATTTTGATGTCTAGGACCGGCATGGCGGTGGAAGAGAGAAAGGTTTCGAAGATTCCGAAATGAAGGCATTACTTGATGAAGACTTGTTGTGCCACACGTAGGAAGAATTGACAGAATCATTAGGAGTGACGCAACACGCCATTTCAAAACGTCTCAAAGCCATGGGAATGATTCAGAAGCAAGGAAATTGGGTTCCGTACGAGTTGCAACCGAGATATGTTAAAAGGCGTTTCTTTGCTTGTGAACAGCTGCATCAAAGACAGAATCGGAAGGGGTTTCATCATCGCATTGTGACCGGCGACGAACAACGGGTCCACTACGATAATCCCAAGCGCAGAAAACCTTGGAAAATGCCCGGACATGCCTCAACGTCGACGGCCAAACCGAATATGCACGGCGCCATTGTCACCTCGGTGTGGTATCTTATGAGTTTTTGAAACCGAGTGAAACCATCACAGGGGATCGGTATCGAAGGCATTGATGCGTTTGAGCCGAACTTTGAAGGAGAAACGGCCACAGTGCAAAGAGAGACACTACCAAGTTATCCTCCAGCATGACAATGCTTGGCCACATGTCGCAAGACCGGTCAAGACATACGTGGCAACGCTGAAATGGGAGGTCTTACCCCACCCGCCGTACTCTTTAGACGTTGCTCCTTCCGACTACCATTTGTTTCGATCGATGGCACACGGCCTGGCCGATCAGCATTTCTGCTCGTATGAATAAGTCACAAATTGCATCGATTCGTGGGTCGCCTCATAAGACGCATCGTTTTTGCGAGAAGGTATCCAAAAATTGCCAGAAATATGGGACAAAGTAGTGGGTAGCGATGGACAGTGCTTTTAATCATAAATATGTAATTACGTTTTAACAATAAAGCCTCAAATATTGGGGACAAACCGGCGGCAGCAAGTTTGTACCCCTGATATTATTATATAATAATTGCATTTTCTTTTTTTGTGTGTGTCGTATCCTTCTATCCCTTAAAACTCTAAAGTGGTGCTATGAGCACTCATCTATTAACGGAAAGATCTGCACACAGAATGATAATAAACACTTTAATATATATAAGCATGGGTAGTTAACTGCATACAAAACATTAATTCTGTCTAGATGTACAAATTTGGAGACAGTTGGTAAACGAATGTAATTTCTATACATATGGGTGGGGACAAACCAAATAATTCATTGAAGGATCGATTGAAGGATTGGGATTGATGGAAAGATTGCAAAATATTACAAAAATTGATGGTAATATCGAAATATTGATGGAAATATGGCGAAATATTGATGGAAATATGGCAAAATATTGATGGAAAAATTGCGAAAGATTAATGGGAAGATTGACAGAATAATGGAAATATTGAAAGATTGTCATTGCCGTGCTAATTGATGGAAATATTGAAACATTGATGGCAAGATCGAAAGCTAGCGAAAGATTGATGGAAAGATAAGAAAAGTGATGGAAAGGTTGCGAATGATTGATGGAAATATTGCGAAAGTTTATGGGAAGATTGAAATATAAATGGAAATATAGAAAGAGTGATGCGAAGATGGAAAGATTGAAATATTGGTAGAAATATTGCGAAAGATTGATGTAATTATTGCAAAAGTTTGGTGGAAAGATTCAAAGATTAATGGAAAGATTGAAAGATTGGTGGAAAGATTGGGATTGTGGTGCTGATGGTGGAGCGATTGTGGAGCATGTGCGATTGTGGAGCATTTCGAGAGATTGTGGAGCATGTGGAGCGATTGTGGAGAATATGGGGAGATTTTGGAGCATGTGGAGCTATATTGGGGCATGTGGAGGGATTGTGGTGCATATGGAGCATGTGGAGCAATTGTGGTGCATGTGGTGCCTGTGAAGCGATTGGCGGTTGGGTGACATCACAACATGGAAGCTGGTCGGTTCCAGTCCCTCGCCCCTCTGAAACAAAACATTAAAAACTTTAATTTTTATAAAATAGTTAAATAATTGTATATATTTTTTTACATATATTTTTCATTTTTCATATTTTTTGAGAATTAAAAAAAATACTATTTTGGGATTGTTTGGGTTTTCAAGGTCAAAGGTCACCAGGGTCAAGGTTAACTATCGAGGTCACCAACGTCCAAAATGGTGGACAAGATGGGTGACAGAACCAAGATGGCTGATGGTTAGGTCTGACTGAGGACCCTGGCTGGACCCCTTGTATCGATTGGGCATACCCTATGCCTATAAAACCAATATGGCCGCCACTGCTCTGCCTTCGAAAACGATCCCTCGAAAACGATCCCTCGAAATCTGTCCGATAGATCGAAAACTGCCTTTCGGGTAATCGTTTTTGCAGCTGGGGGAATGGTGCTTTTTTTAAGGGAAAAACCAATCTTTTAGGTAAAAAGGGAAATTTAGAGTGAAATGTAGTATATTATAAGGGAAACACGGATTTTTTTTTTTTGAGAAAATGGAAATTCCAAGATGGCGGTGGCTGGCTCCGTCTCCGATTTTGGATCCTTTGGTTCCAAATACAGATAATTATATTGTAGGGCAAGAATCCTCATAATCGTTTCTGTCTACTCTTGCCCCAGGAATGTTGCCCCAACAAACCGGATAAATGTAATTCGCCAACTACATTTCACAAATGCATGATTAAAATTACACGCTCATATAAATACAAGTAAAAAAGTTACCTGTTATGTAAATATTGTATATATACTTCGACAACAATAATTCGTAGCATTCCTGCAGNTTTAAAAAAAAAAAAAAAAAAAAATACATCAGACGTCACTCCAAACAGATATATGAGACCACTCACATTAATGGCGACAGCAAGCAGCCAACTGTGTCCAGTGCATGGAAAGCATTTCTAAAATTTCCTGTATGAAGGTTGATACTATCTAGCGGCAACTGCGAGGACTACGACATCGTAGGATTCTTGCCCCATGGGGACACTTATCTCGGTTAAGAATTAACTGATTCCTACCAAACTCTGCAAACATGAAGTAGTTCGGCAGATGATGTTAAATAGTATGTTTTAAATATGTGAGACATCATTGTTTTTTAAATGGTGTTCATGTACTCATCTGAATTTAGAATGAGATATTGTCGAAACAATGTAATTTATTTGAACTTAACATTGTAAGATGGCAGCCGATATTACAAATACCAAATGTAACTACATGGAGCATCTTTTCTTTGTCTGCTAATTTGTAAGATAGGGTCATATGAATAAATAATTTGTTATGCCACATTTCGGAGAACCATTTATCGAAAACTATCGAATTTGGCAAACAAGTAGTACTGCAGCAGATCATGTAAAATGGCAAGTTTAAATTATTGCAGCCGATTATTATCAGAAAGGTGGCCATGTAGCTATTTTAGCATAGGATGTTATATATTCGAAACCATGTCATTAATTCCAGCTTCACATTGTATGCTGGGAGAAAATATTACAACTATCAACTGTACCTACACGAAACATATTTCGTTCACCATTTTGTAAGATAGGGCAACATGAATAAATACATTTTTAGTGTCTTCTCGGAAAACAATTGACCGATTTCTATTGAATTTGGCAAATATATGGTACTGCCGCAGATCATGTAAAATTCTATGTTTTACATATGTCAAGCACTTATTTTAGACATGGGAAACAAAGCAATTTTAGCTTAGAATGCTATATCGTCGAAACTATGCAATCATATCCAATTTAACTTTATATGCTATAAGTAGATATTACAACTATGAACTGTATTTACACGAACAACATATTTCGTCAGCTATTTTGTAAGATGGCATACGAATAAATAAAATTTTTATAAATATATAGGGAAACAATTGACAGATTCCTACCAACTTTTACAAACAAATAGTACTGCAGCAGGTAATGTAAACTGTAAAGTTTTAAGTATGTCAGTTACTTTTTTTTAATTATGGCTGATTAAATGTTTTAACTGAATTTACTTTACCAACGAAAAAATTTTCAAATAACTTTATATGATGGCAGTATCTATTACAACCTTAAAATTGTCTTTACAGAGATCCATTTCTCTGCCATTTCGTCAGATAGCTCCACAATAAAATAAGTTTTAATTGCATATATTGGGAAACAATCAACCCATTGTTACCAAATTCGGTGAAGCAGTTGTACATTGGTAGGCCATATTAATATTTGTATTTTTTAAGTACGACAGACATTTACTTTCAGAATGGTGGCTATAAAATCATTTGAGATTAGTGTGCCATATATACGAAAGTATGTAATCGATTTCAACTTATATTTGCATACTGACAGTATATAATCATCGATTGTACTAATACATAATATTTTGTCCTCCATTTATGAAGATCGTCACATGAAAAAAATTGCATATTTTATGCCATATCTCGTGGACCAATCAACACTTTCCTACCAAATCTTACATGCAAGTAGTGCTACAGTATGTCATGTATCTGACATGTTTTAGGTACGACAGTCCTTATTTTTAATGGTGTTTATAAAAATAACTTAGTTTAAAATGTTTTATCTCTGAAACAATTCAACAAAATTCAACCAAATGTTGTAGACTAACGGTATTCATTAGAAGCATCAATTAGGCACACGGAGGTGCAATTTTTCCAAACCATTTGCAAAATAATGACAGTTGAAAAATATAACGTTTTGCCATATTTCTGGTACAGTTCAACTAATTTACACCAAATTACGCACATCGTAAATGCTACAGAAGGCCATGTACACTAACATGATTTAAGTGGGTCAGACTAAGATGTTCAAAACGACACATTAAAAATAATTTATATGTTTGCCACCTATATTAAACAATTTAACCAAATCAAACCAAAATTTGTATCTTGACAATATATAATAAAAACATAGAATACACAGTTATTTTTTTGGTAATTTTGTACGATATTGCTAAATAAGACAAATAAAGTGTTTTCTCCATATCTCAAGGAACAATTAACCCATTTCCATCAAATTCTTCAGACAAGTAGCGCTAAGATAGGCCATGTAAACTTACATGTTTTAAGTGGCTCAGTCACTTGTTTTAAAATTTATGGGCCTGTAAATATTTAAGGTTAGTAAAAATTATCATTCGAAACATTATTCTTATTAAATCCGAAGTTTATGTTCCAAATACGACCACTAGAATGCAGTTGATTACATGCTATATTATTGTACGAGGGGTTTTGGTCCAGTTCCGGGTAAGACATGTAAATTTGTAATTTTCTCACAACTGTTGAACATGTTTCTGGTTTCATCACTAATGATATTGCTTTCAATGATATGTCTAGTTCTATCAACCAACTCAGATTTGAGAACTTCATTAAAAATTATTAGCACCCATATTGAGGCAAGTAGGATCATTAGTTATATTAGTAACTTCTTGTTAAATTATAATCTAACAATGTTCTGGGAGTCGTCTCCCCAGCCCCTACATAAAAACTATACCAAAGTGTTATGCAGTTGTATTTTCTACTTTGATGTATGTTGATATGAGCAAGTAATTGAATACAGTAAAGGGATTATATTTTTACATCTTAAAACCTGTATATTATTATAAACATTCTGAAACAATCATTGAAGTGTATGTAGACAAATAACATACACACACAAACGCAACATAAATTGAATATTACCACCGTATGGGTCTTACCAATGATATTTGCAGCTCAGGGATACTTGCATCAGGCAATCTCCTTTGGCTTCCAACAACATACAAGAGATGCTTCGAAGACACAAATCAAAACTACCACTAACTACTGATCAAAAGAATACTCACATATAGTTGAGTGGAAATAAATGTGATTTAATTGAAAAATAAATATTTTAGTTTAAACATCATGAATAAATTGAATATCTGTGCAAATACGCAGTATTATGTATCAGCTCTTTTCTTTTTTTTTTAAATTTACTTTGCTTTGTGTGACCGTAACTATGAGTTTAGCCCTCTCGTACATATATATTATTTGCAATTTCAGTTTCTTTAAAATTATTTCAAAATATGCAAATTAAAATTAATAAATAATATCCTCACACCAACTCTGTCAGGACAATATGAGAACACAGTCCAGGGGCTCTGTAGGCATATAGGTACAGCAACTTTAAATTAACAGACGTCCTAAAATAGCAAAATACAAGCTGGAATAATTTCTCAAAAAACATAAATTATTTTACTTTCGTAGACTCTGTGTCCAAAATTCATCAGACTTAACTTAAAATAAATCTTGATTACTGCAGCAATTCTTTAGATCTTCTGCAACTCGTTCCTCTGGTCTTGAGCCTTAGTATTCCCTCACTAGGCTTTCGAGCCATAGGAACGTCACTAAATTCCTGTCCGTACCACACGCAATTGCGGAAGCTTAAACTTGGCTTTATTAACAATCCGCGTAGGTAGTGCGTGCATACTTAAAATATTCTTCTTCAAATTCCGGACGTCTTCGCCCTAACGGCAGTCTGCATTTCAGTTTGGGACTCGGCCAATTAGCCAGCAAATTAAAAATATCACTCAGGCCGACGACCCACTAGGTCATCGCCAGCCTGACGGGAAAACCAAGATGGCTAAAAGCATTAGAAACCTCATACTTTAATAACGTTTTTAAACATCGCGCCAATCACAAAACGGCTACATCATATTTTACACATACGTCTTGCGTTACTATATGAAACATTCAACAAATTCCTCTATGCAAAGTGGCCAACATAACAGTAACTTTGTGACTGAGAACAGAAAAATCAATAAATATATTTACATAAGAATAACTTTTCTGAGGTTAAAACAACTTGCAATTAGAATTATGAATTAGACATGAAGTAAATAAAATATATCTGCCACAAAGAAATAATAAATAAAACAGATACATATTAAATTAGCATACACATTGCCAAAATAAACTGACACTATTGTTACAGGGGTAAATATTGATTATTTGAGGCGTTACAAAATGCATCGCCAAATTTAGTGTGATGCGAAGAGCAAAAAATTCTAAATTTTATGGAAAATATAATGCCTTTAAACTCCAGTGCCCTTTCTTGAAGAGAACAATTATTACTTCACACATCAAATTATGTTAAGAAAACCAAGTCTGCAAATATCTATCAGCAGCATCTAATAATAAATAACTCGTGACAGAAAAAATATCCTGTCAATTACGTTTTACCATTATTAGTTTCCACAGTTCAAAAGAAAAATTAAACAATGAGAAAATAAATAAAACCTCGAAGGCAATGCACACAAGGAAAACAGCATGATAATGGCATTTTGCACTTTAAAATAAATGTGATACAGCTTTTTCCTCCTCGTGGGTTGGGGTAGGTCAGAGTGACCTAGCCATGGGCGATTCTCTTCGGTCTCTTCCGGCGACGTTGGGCTCTGTCCCACGTTCGTTTCTCTTACAGGGCAGCGCATTTGACCGTTACCAGCACGACCGTCACTTGTCGCGAGAAATTACATTGGGCTGGTTCTGCGCCCGTAGTTCAGGCGATAAGGCGAGTTTATACATTAAGTTAACTTGCAAAAGATAACTACATTGAAGGGCGGTGTTGCACCTGGAATAATATATATGCTAATAAGTTCAGAGCATATTATAACTACGCTAGCACCACCTGCCTTTCAGAGTTTTTACGAACGTGGCGTTCGGCTATTGAAGGTCCGACGATCTTCCAGCACCGCCATTTTGCGTGTGTATTAAGTGCGTCAAGTGTTCTAACTAGCATATGTACAGTGTTGTGTTGTGGTGTTCACATTAATTCTCGAAGATCCCATTTAAATGTATCCACGGTATAAGCACCATATATTAATGGTGACATATTTAAAGAACTTGAAAACACTTTCTTCTTGCCGTCCTGTATAATGATAAAAGTTCCGCTATGCAACAATAGCACTTTTACTTAAAATTCCAAAACGAGATATGCTGCTAATTACGGGCTCACACATATGCTTATCTGATATCAAAATTATGTATAATAACACAACAATAAAAATGAGAGGAAAATAATAAACACAACAACGAAAATCATAAACTTCTCACCAGCCCATTGGTAAATAGAGAAAAATAACGACGAAATATCAAGCTATATCTTAAAGCATCAACAATGTAACAAATAAGAAGACATTAAAGAAGAGACAAAAAAAATATTCAACACATATGTACAACATAACATAGCACCGACAAATACAGAAGAAGCACACATCTTGTAGGATAAACAACAATAAAATTAATTCTGTTCCACATAAATTGGTTTAATTCAGAAGACTCTATCGCAGCAGATGTTTCCAAACAAAATCAACCAAAGGAATCATGATTCGTACCCTTCTAATAAATTATTTATGTTGCATTTCCACTCACAAATAAAGTTAGAGGGAACCAGGATAAACTGTAAGTACTCAATGCACCATTTTAGCAACGTGCGGGTAGGCAGATAACCATACTTCAGGCAGGAATAGACTTTTCACTTAAAGGTTCATGCTAGTGCAAATAGGAACTATTCTCCACAATATATGCTACTTGCTCAACTACTTCCAAATACTATAATGCATTGCAGTTCACTTCATACAGGAGCAATATTCTGACAATGTGCGAGCGACAAACTCATCGATTCAAGGCGAAGCAGGTGCGTGTTTCCTCAAATTACCTGGTGCTCAACATATTTAACACTAACCGGTGTGGTATTCACTGGATTGCAGCAATTCAATTATATGGAAACTCTTCCGCTACCTTCGCGCAATAAAATAAAAGGCCTCCCAAATAACAACTTCATTTAAACACAGCGAAGCATAAACTTCCTCACAGCTTATTGTTTATTTTGCTCGCCGCGCAAATAAATTCTCTGCACAAAAATAAACATCATTACACGATAGTCAGTGGCATCCTGTTTGCTTGTAGCGCTGTAAGGTTCAACTTTTCTACTACTTCTCCTGTGTTGGGGTTTTTCATCTCATGTCAGTTTTCCTTCGTGACGTTAGATATCAAATAGGGCCCCTTCAAACAATGGTAATAACTTCTTGGTAATATGGTCTCAATGCTTGCTTACATTCGCTGCTCTGCTGAAATGGTTGAAATTTCTACAACTGAGATAACTTCTTGTTTTTATATCTTTGTTCCGCGATGATTAAACGGCTTTTCACAATGCGGGCGATCTCTTCACATAATTCCTCTGCCGATATATATTTTTCTTGTGTAATATTGGGCGGTGATGGTAAATTGGAGAGGTGAATACCGCAGATAGCTGACATTTCCTAAACAGGATGTCTACTTATTTGATTGATCCAGTTATTTATCTGGTGGTGTAGGGAAGAATGCAGACACTCGTGTGTCCAAGAGGTATTTATTTGCAAAATACCCAGGTCTCGGAGGAACCACATAGTTACTGCCTTGACTAAATGGTACCGACGGAGGTTGACCTTGACTGTCACCTTACGCTGGTTGGTTAAGCCCTGGCCTCTGCTTGCCAGGTAAATTAGACCTTCGGTGAAAATTGCTGTTATTTTCTCCTGTTTGTTCTGTCCCTGTGGAGGTAACTGTGGTGCCTTTTGTTGATCTAGGCGCTCATCTTCTCTGTGCCCTCTCTCGCCTTCCTATCAGTACCCTTCCTCATCGCTGTTGGACTACCTATTGCTACGGTGTATCCTACCATGCTTGTACCTCCGACCAGAGTACACTGTAATAAAAATTATATTTTACTAGTGGCAGTGTTAGGTGAGATTTGTAGGTTATACATGTTAGCTACCACCTGGCTTAGCTTTTTGACCTTGCTACCTACCTCAGATATCTGATTGTTTACTCGGGTTGTGCACACAATACTAGCCTTTTCAGCTTGCCCTAGTCGGTGTTTCAAATGATTATTTAATGAGTCAATTTAGTCACTGACTAACTCAAGAATGTGAGCTGGGTTAATTTATGACGAAGGTCGGTTTCCTAGCACGCTAATGTGCTGCTCTACTGCACTGTTTTGCTATTTGATCTGTTCAAGATCTTCCCTGGTAGCAGCTACTTCTTTCCGAATTGTTGTTATTTCTTATTCTACCTGTGCAATTTGGCGATCCATGCATTCGGCTAGTAGTGTTATTTGCTGTTGAATATTATTGTTCTGCTCCTGCACATTCCTTTGTAGCCCCTTAACCCGTTCAGTCGTAGGTACTTCAGCTCGCGTTTTATCTGCGCTTTCAATTGTTCGCTGTCTTTCAGGGTCTGTTAATCTATATCTTTTTTCTGTCTGGCAATTTCCTGTACATGGCACAACAAAGAGAAAGGTACAACATCATATTTTCGTATATGTAATTGAATTGTTAATTAGTTTAAGTACACTCCTCAAGGGTGTATCTTTCGTACCTATTTTCAATTGGACAGCTACCTTTTTGTTGTAAATTATTCTCCCAGCAGTGTATATTTGTTTGTATATATACCAAGGACCAGAATTCATGTGCCAAACTCACAGGTAGCAAGTAATTGAAGTTACAAGAGCTGGATGCAACAAGCATCATTCAAGGTGTATTCAATGCATGCATTGAAGCTACCTTGGCTGCTGCGAAGTCAGTATGTTACTGTAGCTGGTTTTGAAAGCATAGCAGACATTACCCGAGCAGTAATGGCTGACTGTGAAGCCCACAGTTGTGGGCCAATTAAATATATGTCTCTAGTGAGTGCAATGCAAAATTTGCACTTCTGCTGCACTATAGTGGAATATAATGTGAGCAAACAGAGAAGCAAGCAGGCACGTAACCGATGCAAAATGCAGAGAAATCTGCGCCGAGCAGAAACCTAGGTGCAAATGGAATTGCTCTTGCTGTTCATGCGCAGTCGACACATGTAACCTTCCACAGCATGGCTGCTGTTATTTGCGGCTGTGCTTCAGCAGAATAAATAACATATTGTTACGTGCGTGAACTCTCGCCTTGCGTACGAGCTCCTGTTATGTGCAGGCCGGCGCTGTGGGAGGGCTGACACCCTCGACCCTCCTCTTCTCCAAAGTGGTCTGCCCTATTGCTTCGCCCGGATCCTGGCTGGCGACACAGCCCCTCCTCCCCCTGCTGGAGAATTCGACGTGTTTATAGGATGCGCAAGAATATTCTGGGAACTAGGACTCGAGGCGCAATGTGGCATTTAGAAAAATATATGTCCCTAAAAATATTGCAGCAGTTCAAGTGTCGGGAGTCTCTTTGCAGAAGCCAATTGGCTAAGCGTGGGACTCAAGCGACGTATGGTGCAGCGAGATACATCGGCGAAGAGGATGGATGACGATGGGAGACTGCGCTGGCGATGGCGGACATGGTGTTTGTGGTCTGAACGGACGAGAGGGCGTGAAACCCGACGAGTGAAGGCTTCTGTGCATGATAATGCTCGGAGAACCCTAGAACATTGTGGACTGGTGGGATTTGGACTAATATGAGGTGGGTGTGTGTGGACATGTGATACTACTTTATTGTAAATATTGGATCTGTCAAATACGGACATACAATTTATATATTATATTAATAGGTTTTGATACACTGTCTATTGGGACTGATATTTAATAATTTGTGTACATTCATTTGTAAGAGATAATTAATGGTACATTTTATTGAGTGAATTTATTAATTGTAAACAGTAAGTGATTTCAATTTATTGTGAGCTGTTGGGCCGAGAGTATTTTGTTTGTAGTTATTGTAAATAAAATCAGGAAATTTTAATTAATTCTTGAATTTAATTAAGACCTGCATTCCTTAACAACTTTGGTTAACCAACTTACTTTTGAGAAATTGTAACACTGGTGTCAGAAGTGGGATGGAGGCATTTCATTTAAAATAGATACAAAAATTATTTTCATTAATGTAGAGTAGGATATTAACTAATAGGCCATTTTTTGTAAATATAAAAAATATTTATTAATAATAGTTCAAGGTTTTATTATGAAATTTTTGGATGCTAGCAAGGAAAATGTCAGCAGAAATGGAAGCACAACACTCTTTAGTGAAAGGGATAAGTAGCCAAGTAAGTAGTGTCAAGGAGGAATCTGTAAATAGCAAAATAAGTAGTGTTAATGAAAATGTAAATAATAAAATAGTAAGTGTTTGTGAATCTGTAAATAGCAAAATTACCAGTTGTGGCAAGTCATGTGTCTGGCTGCACCTCATACCATGCAGAATGCATTGGCACGAGCATTGGAGGTGTAGTCGGTAAGGCAGGCATCAGTGCACCGACGTCCAGGGCGGGCTGTGATGCTGAACGAAAGGAGGGAGACAGCATTAAGATTACACTGAAATAATTGCAGACGACCATGAGGGACATTGCTTCCAGGGTACGGAAATGGATATTCGCCATACCCTACCCAAACTGCCTGAATTTTGGTCGTGTGTACCACCAGGGCACCTGAGAGCCAACTGTCCTCAGTAGCAGCAAGAGCAACGAGGGAACAGTCAGCAAGGGGCAGGGGAGAGTGCAACATGTTCGGGAAACTTTTAAGTACCGGTCTTGAGGGACAAAGGTTGGTGATTGCTGGATGGAAGGCCCCAATGTTTTTGCAGGTGCGTTCAATGAAACAGGACTTGGATGCCATATTGGAGGAGGGGAGACTAGATTATGTGTCTTGCCAGATGGTTGTTGAAATAGGGGCGACTATAATGCTGGTAAGACTGGACATTATCGAGCCTTCCCCCAAGCGATCGTTCGGTAAGTGCATGGACCACATATATGTAACTACAGTAATGGGCGAGACCATGTCAGTCAAAAGCAGGGGAAAAATATACTTTTACAGCTCATTATTGTTATCTAGAACATGGTATTTACATAGCAGAAATAGAGAACTAATAGATTTTGGGTCCTTTCTGATGTATTACATAAGCTGGGGTGTTGTATCGATACTCGACTGGGGGTGTCACAGGCAGGTAATACCGATTTGGTAGTGTTAACACAATGAGATTTATCTTCGCCAATGAGCTGTTCAGTAGTGGGCAATCAGACGAATGTGCTCCCTGCTTCTGGTGAAATTGTTATTCCAGGCAGATGCCAGGGAAAATTTGCCAGACGGTTGGTCATTATCAAACCAGACCCGAAAGGTGGCCATTTACCAGAGGTTGTGATTGCAAAAAGGACTTTAGTTTCTTCAAAATCGTACAGTGTTCCTGCTAGAATGATTAATTTTATCTGGCCATGTTTTCCGCATTGAGGAGGGGGCACAATATGGGTTGCAAGCAGGTTTCACAGATATTTCAAATGTTTCAGAAGCGTTGATGTCTCAAAATACCGAATGTAATTTACCAGATGCTCTGAGGGAACTTCTGACAAGAACAAGAGAATACCTTTACTGGCGACAAGAGAAATCTGTCTCAGAATTACTACAGAGAAATAGAGGTGCTTTCTCCTGTGAGCCAGACAACCTTTGCCGACCTAATGTTGCATGCTATCACATCGACACAGGGGATGCCAGGCCCATAAAGCAGCCACCAAGGCGACTACTGCTAGCTTCACCAGAAGTTGTTGATTGTATGCTGAATGAGATGAAGGATTTAAATTCGACAGAGCCATCATCCTGTTCAAGGTCTACTCCCGTTGTTTTTGTTAAAAAGAAAGATGGATGTATTAGATATTGTGTTGATTACTGCCAACTTAATGTGACCAAGAAAGATTCTTACTCACTCCTTAGGATAGACGACACACAGAATAGCCTAGAAGGTTCACAGTGGTTTTCTACTTTAGAAATGAAGAGCAGGTATTGGCATTGCGAGGTGACCCCGGAAGACAAAAAAAAAAGACTGGCTTTTGTGTCCAAGGGAAAGGAACCTAACAATTCAGGGTTATGCCTTTTGGGCTATCCGATGCCCCTGCCACCTTCAAACTACTGATGTAGAAATTTCTGCCCTTAGGCATTTGAAAGGTGTAAGTAGACGACTTTATGGTCACAGGAAGAACATTTGAAGAGCACCTTACACAGCTAGATTCTGTGTTTCAGAAAGCTGCTGCAGCCAACATGAAATTAGTTCCTAAGAAATATCGCTTTTTCTAAAAGAAAATTAATTTGTTGGGCCATGTTGTGTCGGCCCATGGGACTAAAGGACCCCCTGAGAAGACCAGAGCAATAACAGATTGGCCCCTACCAAATGATAAATATGAAATTATTAGTTTCCTGAGCTTATGTGCTTACTATCGTCGATTTGTGCCCGGGATAGCCACAATCGCCAAGCCTCTCCATGATTTGACTGGATCAAAAAGAGATAATTTTATTGGATCTCGGAGTATGAAGTTGTTTTTAACAGACTAAACGAAATTCAGATATCTCCCACAGTACTGTGCTTCTCGAAAAGAGAGGTTGAATTCATTCTGAATACTGATGCTAGTGATGTTGGTATCTAGGCCATGTCATCTCAGATTTAGAATGGAAAGGGGAGGCCATTGGAATATTTCAGTAAGGCGCTACACAAGACCGAGAGGAATTTCTGTATGACATGCATGGAGCTTCTGGCAGTGGTCAAAGCAATTGCATATTTTCATCTGTATTTTTATGGCAGATGCTTCAGGCTAAGAACTGATCATGCTTCATTACACTTGCTGCTAAATTTCAAGAACCCCGAAGTTTAATGGCCTGGATACAGCACCTGCAAGAATACGACTTTGAAATACATAACACGCCTTTATAACAATGCGAATATACTTTCCAGGAGACCATGCGAACAATTCTGTCGTCATTTGGAATGTCAGGGAAAAAGGGTGGTGTATCATGGAAAACAAGGAGGACAAGAATTAAAGGCCGCTTATCTTGGGACGGGTCACCTACATCGGACGATAATGACATAATATTGGAGAAGAAGAAAGCTAAGCATTGATTAAGATGTGAGGAGATTACCAGAATATACATGACAGTCAAGACATACTGGGCACAATGGAATTTTCTTGTTTTTAATAATGGTTTGCTTAACAGGAACTGGGAAAGTCATGATGCTAAACAAAGTCATTTACAATCGGTCCTACCAGAGTGGCAATCCCAGAAGTGCTAAGAGAACTGCTTAACACAGTATCAAGTGATCACTTCGATGTAAATAATAAGACCCTCGACAGAGTTCTAATGAGCCTCCTTTGTCTGCATTGTCGGGAGTATGTTTAGAAGTGGTAACATCTGTGTGAAGCATTGACCGCAAGGAAGAGTCCGAGGGTTAAAGGACGAAGACTCCTTTAGAAATACAATGTGGGGGCCCCATTTGAGAGGATGGCAGTGGACATTCTCGGACCACTTCCAGTCACTGAGGAGGGGAATCGGTACCTTCTGGTAGCACAAGAGTATTTCACAAAGTGGTCAGAGGTCATACCGGTGCCAAACCACGAGGCTGGCTTAGTAATTGATGCGATTGTAGACATGTTTTCTCCAGGTAAGATGTGCAACTTGTTCTTCATTCTGATCTATAACGAAATTTTGAAGCAACTCTTTTCCAAGAAGTAAAAAGGATTTTAGGAATGAAGAAAACTCTTGATGCAGCATTACAACCTCAGCTAGATGGGATGGTTGAGGGGCTATTACGTACCCTGTAACAGTATCTGGCGATCTTTAAGAAGGCAGTGAGAAAGATTGGGACTCCAATGTACCCCTATTTCTTCCGGTATATTGTTCGGCTGTCAACGAGTTTACAACGGTAACACCTTAAAGGATTCTCTTTTAGAGAGAGCTCCACCTTCGTAGTGACCTGTTGTTCGGACGTCCAGTATAAGAAGAAGCAGCCACCCCAGAATAAGTAATTGAACTACATCAAAAGTTAGTCGACATACATGAGTTTACCCAGAGGAGTCTTAAAATTAATAGTGACAGAATGATAACACAATATGACCGAAGAATTCCTGAAGAGACATTTCAAGAAGGACAACTGGTGGGGTTGTGCAACCCTCAAAGTAAGAAATTATGTTTCCTGAACCTACAGAAATGTAGGGAAGGCCCATACAGGATCCTGAAAAATATCAATGTTGTGGTCTACCGGATTTGTTGACAGGGCTCTCGGGCAAAGCCTAAGGTTCTCCACATCGACCGACTAACACTGTATGAAAGTCCTAATTGAGAGTATATTCGGGACGAACAGACTTAAGGATGGGGCAGTGTTATGAACAGACCGGCACTGTGGGAGGGATATCACCTCGAAACTCCTCTTCCCCCCAGGTGTTCTACTCCATCGCTTCACCTGGCTTCTGTCCGGCATCACAGACCCTCCTCCCCCCTGCTTGAGAAACCAACGTATTTAGAGGATGCGCAAGAATATTCTGTGAACTAGGACCCACAGCACAATGCGGCATTTAGATCCATTTCTGGGTGATTGCCTACGACCATTTAAATATTGCAGTGGTCCAAGGGTTGTGAGTCTTTTCGTGGAAGCCAATTGGCTGAGTGCGGGACACGAGCGACGAGTTGTTCAGCGAGAGACATCAGCGAAGGGGACGGATGATGGGTGACTGCGAGGCGACGGCGGACGATGTGTTTGTGGTGTAAACTGATGAGTGGGTGTGAAACCCGACGAGTGAACGCTGCTGTTCATTAGTGCGCTCGGAGAAATTTAGAACATTGCGGACTGGTGGGATATTGAATAAACCGATGTGGGACTGTATGTACATGTGATACAGACTTTATTGCTAATATTGGAACTGCCAAATATGGATATATAATTGATAAAATAATTCAATTGGTTTTCGTACACTGTCTATTGTGACTGATTTTTAATCATTTAATTAGATTAATTTCTTTGAGGTAATCGTAATTCTCATGGATTTTCATATTATGAATCAAAACAAACGTTTTTGGGGGTGCGCAGTGCCCCCCCTCCCCATATACAAAAGTGATAGATGGGTGGATCAAAGTTTGTGCACACCATTGGAGCTTCCTCTCGCGAACCACCCTCTCCCCACACCCCATTTACCGAACCACCCCCTTCCTCAGGAGGAGATGCGATAGCAGGACGGGTGTGTTTTTCACCTTTTCGGTCTGGAATCCGCAATACAGACTTTCGTCATATATATACAAACAAATGGTATTACGTAAGATTATTTCGAAATTTGTATCAGAATTTGCTGTGCCTCACCTAACCTTTCAAACGTGCTATTGCAGGTTCATGCCAGACCAATGGATCGCCCTCAATTATGAAATATATTTTTTAATGTACCATATTTCGGGTTTCCGCATGGCATAAATTTGTGGGCGAGCTGATTCATGGGTCTGCGTAACGAAATGTGCGAGCGAGCACATGCTGGATTTCCTACCACTCCTGTTGTACCACCGGATCACTGTAAATTGTGGTATTATGGTATGAATGTACCATCATTTCATATAATTGCAAGATTATTAATGTAACTGCAGGGCAAGATGTACGAGCGCCGATAAGTTGCGAACGAGCACATGCAGGATGTCGAAAATGCATTCCGACAGGCTTTTGCAGGTTACTTCGGACCAATGGATCGCACGAAATGGTGGTATAATTGTAGAAATGTACTATAACTTAGTATTTCCGCATTATTTCTGTTGCCATGGTAGGTTGAGATGTGCGAGCGAACGTCGATAGGCACGAATAAGCACATGCAGGTGTTCCCTATATTCCTGTTGGACCTCCAAATGCAACTGCAGATCGAAAAGTGCATGTGTTCCAAGAAAACACTGTGCCATAAATAAAAATAACTTACAACAATTATTATATAGCCTTATGTAGTCTGTGGTCGGCATATGTTGTTTTGCCATCATTTCTTAACAATTTAAGATAGAGTGTTGCTTCTTGACAAGCTTGGGTGTCAGGACACACAATTACCGGCACTTTGTGCTGCCACCCTAAATTGCATCATTATAGGTACTTTTTCACCATTTATGAACTGTTGAAAATAGTCTGATGCTGCTCTGCATGGTGAGGCGTCAGGACATACTATTACACTATTACAGGCACTTTGTAATGCCAACATAAATGTCATCGGGAAAAGATAGAGCGTTGTCATGTGACATTGTTGGATGTCAGGACATCCTCTTATGGGCACTTTGTGCTACCAACAAAAATTTTATTAGGATAGGTGTTTTGACTGCTATTTTTGAACCAAAGGAGATAGAGTTTCTCCAGTTGATCATGTAGGTTCTCAGGACACACCCTTACTGGTATTGTATGATGCCAAAATAAACAACATCGTGATAGTATTTTGTACCACTTTGTGTTCTGGAATCTTCATTGTTCAGCCATTTTAGGTGAAAATTGGTGCATGGATATATTTTTATATCTTCTTCGGACTACCAGAAATTGGGCCCTTTCGATAAATGTTTATAACATAATCACATACCTTAATGTGTACCATTTGTATGTTGCAATTGTACATTCACAAGACATACAATTACTGGCTCTTTGTGCTGCCAACAGAAGTATTATCGGGAAAAATAGTGTGTTGGCACTTTATATGTTTAAGAGTATTGACATTCCCTTACCAAGACATTTAAATTCCACAACATATGTAATCATGATAGTTGTTTTGTTGTGAATTCCGTACAGTTGAAGATAAGTGTTGCTGCTATGCATGGTTGTGTGTTAGGTTATACCCGTACCATGATGCCATTGTACCAACATGTTACCTTTCATTGCGATAGGTCTTTTGGTCACCATGTCTGAACCATACAATAAAGATTAGTGGTGTTTGGGAGCTTGGAATGGTTGTTTGTCAGGACATACATTTACTAGCACGTTCTACAACCAAAATTAATTCCATAGGTAGTAGACAGCATTGAAGTTGGTATGGTTGGCTCTTATAACACCCTTGCTGACACTATGTGCTGACATTAAATATGCCATCGGGATAAGTATTTTGACCATCATTATGCTTTAACCTCTGAAGATAGAGTTTTGCTGTGTGTCATGCTTGGGTGTCAGGAGATGCTCTTGCTGATGCTTTGTGCTGCCAACAGTATTATTAACAGGATTGATATTTTGACTGCCTGATATGATTGGGTGTCAGGACATACACTTATTGACACTTTGTTATGCCAAAACAAATATCATTGTGTTAGATTTTTGACCACCATTTCTGAACCTGTGATGATAGAGTGTTGATGCTTGACACAGTTATGTGTGAGGACATACTCTTACAAATAAGTTATTGTGCTATCAGAAATGTCACCGGGATAGGTGTTTTTGCTATCAAGTCTTAACTGAAGAGGATACAGTTGGCACTGTTGGGTGTCACAACATACCCTTTCTGGTACATTGTGCTTCCAACAGAAATGTTATCAGGTTCAGATAGATTGTTGTTGCATGCCATTGGTGGTTGTCAGGACATAATCCTCATGGCACTTCGCGTTGCCAAAATTATTGGGATAGGTTTGGTGGAATACTATTTCTGAGCCATCGAAGATGGTTTTATCAATTTGAACTGTTTATTTTCAGGAGTTACGCTTAATGCCACTTTCTGCTTACAGCACAATAGTTACCAGGAGTGGTGTTTTGACCACAATTTCTTAACGTGAAAATAGATTTTTGCTGCTTGGCGCTGTTGTGTGTCAGGACATCCCCTTACTGGTGCTTTGTGTTGCCAATAGTAATGTTATCGCGATAGGTATTTTATCTGCCAATTCTGAACTGTTGAATACACAGTGTCTGCTTGGAATGGTTGGGTGACAAAACATATCACTAGTTATATTTTGTGCTGCCAACATATATGTCATCGGGATATTTGTTGGACACCATTTCTTTAATTTAATTTTTTTATAAATTTAAATAATGTTTTCATAAATGTTTTGAAGTTTTAAAATTTTATATTTTTAAAGAATTTTGTCATTTGTTGGGTTTAATGTCATTCAAGGTCACGGGGTCAAGGTAAAATGTAGAGTTCAAGGTCACCTATATTCAATATGGTTGTTGGGTGGCGTCGTTACACGGCGGTGCCCCTCTAAGCCCAATCATTCAAAGGTCTATTTTTTGTTTAATATTTTAATAAATTTAAAATTTTTATTTTTTATGGTTTTGGAAGTTTTTTCTATTATTGGGATTTTTTAAAATAGTTTGAGAAATGTTTGGAATTTTTTGGGTTAAGGTCGAAGGTCAATAGGGTTTCAAGGTCAATATTATCAACATATAATATGACTGCCGAGATAGACACCGGCCGACATGGCAAGGGTCGGTCTTGTCGGGAGCTTAGTCGTTCCACATATCATAGAATCCCGGACCTCCTACGTGTACGTATTTAAATATTTAAAAAAATAATTTTTAAATCTTAAATTTTTTTTTATTTGAAATGTTTTTTTTTATTTTTGAATTTTTTTTTGGGATTTTTAGAATATTTTTGTGTACAAGGTCATCTAAATTCTCTGGCACAGCGTCAATATCAAAGGTCAAGGTCACCCAGATCCAACATGTTTGTTGGGTGTCTTTAGAACATGGCGGCCGGCCGGCGCTGGCTCCGATCCCGGATCTGTTGCCCCAGACTTCCCCAAACCTATCTACTTTCATATCTCGGAGTTCAATCAGCTAATTCCCACCAAATGTTGCACACAAGTAGTGCCATAGTAAGCCTGTAAACTTCCATGCCGCTCTGTCAAGTAATAAGGTCATTAGTCAAATGTAGTAATTTTTCAGTAGTGCATTTAAAAAATTTAACCACTGCTTTTCAACATTCAACCTTGAAAGAAGTATGAGTTTTACAAATATATATCTTCATTCACTATTCAATTTACACTTTTATTAAAAATAAGCATAAAATCAAAATAATATTTTTGCCTCATTAAGAATATATTAGGGAATTGTGTTTATCAAAACATTGGCTTTTCTTTCTGAAATTAGAGTTTTGACCTTATTACGTTTGTGAAATAATAACATAGAGTATCTGACGTTGGAATTAAATGACTTTTACAATTTTTTAGTTTTGGCGGTATTTTTTTGGTACTGCAATGTTTTAAGTGTGTCAGTATTTTTTTTAAATTTTGACAGTATAAATAATTTAGACTAGCGTGGCATATCTATAAAAAAAATTAACACATTTCAGACTACCTTTCTTTGCTAAAAAATATCCTTTAGAAGCATGAAATATACGTATAACAGGATATTTTGCCCTCCTTTTTGTAAGAGTGCACAGGTGAGAAAATTGAAAATTTTTCTCTATTTCGGTGATCAATCAACTTGATTCCCAACCAATTTTGCACACAAGTGGTTCTGCAATAGGCCACGTAAAATTACATGGTTTTAGTGACTCGCACACCTGTTTTCAATGACAGAGGCCTGTAAATTTCCAGGTAAACCAACCCTCTAACAAATATTTTACTGACTACAATCGACATTGATGCACCTAATCCCACCCCCGTAATGCAGTTAGTTGCATGCCAGCTTACGGTAAGAGAAGTTCTGGTTCGTGTACCGGATAAGGCACTAGTTTATTTGTAATTGTCTTATTCTCTTTGCATGTGTTATGTAACTTCCATCTCTAAGGAAATTCCTGCCAAGAAGACGCCAAGGCCTACCTACAATCTACGGTGTTAAGAACATCATCAAAATGGTTTTCATAGATGTAGAGGAATGTAAGCCTATTAGATATATTGGTAACTTATATATAATAATGTGATTTATTCATTATCACAATCATGTATAACACTAAAACTTTCTGCTATGTAGAATTTTATTGTGCGAAATGGTACATTTTATACATACATGGTAACCAAAAAATTAATTTGAACATTTAGTGTAAACGTAAAAATATAGTTCCCCTTATTTGCTACAATAGCACAAACTCCTTTTTGCGGATCTTTGCAGCATACAAAAAGAATGTGCGTAGTCAGGTTCCAAAATTTCGCTATATGTAATCACCATTGTTTTGTTGCCAGAAATTGCGCTTCCATAATTTTTGTGTTCTTCATTCAGAATTAACAAAATTGCTGTCTCCTCAAATTATTGACAAGATCACAAAGACTTCAACCTCATATGGTACTATAGTTTCGATGACATTGGCCACTGATTGTTTTTGTAAATGTGGACATTTATTTTACATGGTATGTAACAACCAGATGTTCTAATTTTACAATTTATAATATTCATCAAATTGGTAATTGCTTTCCAGTGTCCATTACAGACACGGCGTGACCTTCACCATGTATCCACGTTAGTGTGTAAATGAATTCCGTCTAAGAAAAGTTTTCCTCTGCTTCCTCCACTCCGTAATTCAAGGTAATATTAATACTTTTTTTTCTCGTAAAGCGAAAGCAATTAATTAGTTACGGGATTAATAGTGAAGGAAACTGGCTTCTTTACATGCTAACTTCCAACATTATTATTCCGCCACCATTTCTGGTTTGTTTACTGCAACGACACCTCTTTCTCATGCAGAATCGAAGTCTTAATAAGGCCTAAGCTTTTGCCTTCTAAAAATGTCCATTAATTACAGATTTTCTACCTTTACCAACACTTTCTCCTCGTCACCACTTTCTCATTTCAACACTTTTTTCTTCATCAGGATAAGGACTCATGCAAGTCTGTTCCGCTGTGCCTGGCTAAGGGGAAAAGGATCGCCCCAGCCCCATCCCGACACTTACACCACCCCTCTTATGCCATTCGAATTTGAATGCAAATGGGTGAAGGAAGCCATTCCATTTCACCTCTATTAAATTCATGCACCATTTTTCTTTCGTTTGGGATCGGTATTGCGACCAGGGAAAGGGGCACTGGGGAGCTAGGTAGGGAAGGGGTCTGGGGAGGGAAACTGCAGCCAGGTCCCTGATTTGGGGTAGGCTGCAATCTTTATAGCCTCGAGCCACTTCATTCTTCCAGTAACTGCCTTTGACAGGGAAGAAGACGGAAAGAAAAGAGAAGCCGGCGTGGAAAAATCAAGGCAAGAAATTTCGCAGCTCGTGAAAAGATTGAACTTGTTGGGACAAGACACTTCCGCATAGAAACGCAACACTACAACGAATAAACCGAAATTATAATTAATACTATTGTATTGACGTTTTCGTTTGAAGATAATTCAGTCTAAATGAAAAATTTTCAGCCAGTGTCACACTTCTAACCCTGCAAGTTAATCGTTTTTATATTACTGTATAATGCATATAGATGTTAAAATTAAGTGAAACGAAACCAGTTCGTTTGAATAAAATTGTTAAGCACACTTCATTTGCTGTGATATCCCGTATCGTTTAAAGGTTCATAGCTAAGTGAAATTCCGTACACTATTGAAAGGGTAGTAGAGAGCAGTGATAAATTAAACGTAATTCAGAGGTTGTCGTAATTGGGTGTGTTTATTAAATTTATTCTTATGACGTGCCAGGACGGCGCATTCAAATTTGGCCAATATTCTCTTGTGATTGTGCGTCAGTAGGTGGCCACTGTTGTCATGTGACAGTTCAAAACATATCAATGGTACTTACTTCATCTTAATCCTTCATTCAGCCTCCCTTACAGGCACTTCACCTTCCTTGATCCGTTGCGTTCTTTTGGCTGGTCGGTAATGGCAGACCTATATGCACGGCAATGCAGCTGGCTCCGATTAGCACCAGCATTCTCTCAAATCATATCAACCTATAATAATTAAAAACAAAAATATTTATTGCATTTAAATTTATAGATAAATATTAGTTTTAGTAAAGTGACGTAAAATATTATACAGTATAACAAATTGTACAATTTTGCACAAAGTGTAGTCCGCAATTTTTCTATCAACGTCCTTTACACCTGCAAACGTCGTACGTTTTTATTCAGTTTTTAAAACTAAAAAACCACAAAAATAGCGAAAATAATCAATGCAATATTTCTATACATTCAAGCATATCACACAACACTTTCTTAAAATGAAAAAAATTAGGTATGTTAAGTTATTTCTTTCAGCAGAATAAAATGCGCATCATATAAATAGTTCACATACAGTGTTAGTTTAATATTAGTAAATAAAAACACCTTTTTACTTATTTTCACAGATACGTGCAGCACTACTGTATTTGATACAGGAGTTCGAAAGTACACTCCCTCGAAACAGAAATATACTTTATTCTTCCAGGATATTAACTAGGTGATTTTAGTAGACCAGGTCGACGTTATCGCTGCTATACCATCACGAACCCCTAATGGTGATTGTGTTAAGTGTAACAATATTATTATAACATTATTTAGCTGTAATGAGAGGTATATAATGTGTTGGTCCTGACCCAAATTTTTTGCATCTCTCATATTCATTAAAAAAATTAGTTCTTTGATTTGACACCTTCATAAATTTTGACAGCCTGAAATTGACACCTATTCGCTTTATTTTTAGTAGCCAAATGAAGGCGCTGGCTACTACATTTATCCCAAACGAACAACTGGGCCACAATCGTAAATCAGAACGAAATCAGCCAGATGTCCAACATGCCTCGAAATCAGCCGAGGTCTCTCCTGCACATTTCCCTCGGATATTAAATGTTCTTCACAGTCGAGGTTATACAACCGACAGAACAGATGGACATGAAATTAAATTACCAGGGCCGCAATTAATCTTTAACTCGATTTATCTGTCTGACACTATCTATCTCCAACCCACTCGGAGCTATGGTTTCCGGCGTCATTCACTCTGAAACAACCTGCTGTTGTGCAGTGGCCAGGCTGCTCACCCCCTACCACAGTGAACCAGGTTCGAACCCCAATTGTGAACCCCTCCAGATTTCCGAATGTGAGAAACATGGAGGACGTTGCCGGTCGACGAGCATCACCTGTGTTCTTTTCATTTTCCCTCAGTTGCATTTAGTCAAAGGCCCGGGAAATATTTCACACTAGCTTTGGTCTGAAGAACATGTTTCACTCGATGGTATTTCCGTTGCTGCAAGAAGGCTCCAGCAGCTCTCTCAGCCAGAAGGCGATCACACAGAGGAAAAAAATACTGAAATTGGAATCAGTACACGCCATTGAATTTCATCATACGACTATCAAATTACCAGCAGCACCCTGCTTGCGATTACTACTCACGTTCATGCAGGTTCATAGTATGTAAAATAACAGTTTGGAGTCACCGACTCATAAACTCAGAGGTTCAACATCTCAGTAAATAATCGTACTCCTGCCAATGATTCTGTGTACTATGGCAATCATTACATATAGTCTTTGCAAAAGGAACTAAAATTTGAAGGTTAGTTATTCACTGCACTGGCAGATTGCGATACCGAATATGTAATGCTAAACTTGGCCTAAATTGGTGTTGGTTTAAAGTTTTCCATAGCGATTATGCCCAGAAAACTCCCCTCTTCATGTAATAAGACCTTTATCTGATTATGAAAAAAAAAAAACTTTTACCAGCGTCTTCATAAACCTTTGGCTGAAAATGAACCCATGCATACTGCAAGTACAGGAGGCAGAGTACGAAACGTGATACACCATTCCTTCGCCAGAGATAAGGTGATTCCGGTGTCCAAAAAGAAGAAGCATTGTCGAAGCCCTCTTCGCAATGCAGACACAGAAAAACCCAATACGTAGCAACAAACATAAAAAATACCGAAGTTAAGAAGACCTCGCACTCCTAATTAGGGCTCCAACCCTTTGTCTAATCAAAGCTGAGGGTATCAGACAGCCACCTGTTAATTATAACACAAAAATTCGAGGCAGGTACAGAACCGATTACCCAAGGAGCCACAGCATACTCCGAACACCGAGCTGCCAGAAAATGCCGTGAAGCGGTTGAGATGCTCTGATCAATATTTTTCGTCTCTTAAAGACGAAAAATACCGTTTTTAATCGATAGAGCACACTCACACAGCATTTAGAGTACGAAAAATGTCCCGGTGTTCTGCAAACAAAAGCTATATTTTTTAATCCCGCCTCTAACCAAACTTAACCAAATAATTGCAGCAAAAATAAAAGTTTCAAATAATGCAAGGCTCAGGGGTTAACAATTTTAAACAAATATCTTTAAGTTTTCTGACAGTTGAGAATATGAATCTCTGTATTTGCTAGCCAATACCAGACTGCCTACTCCTCGGCAATCAACATGAAGTTTAACTGTTTCTTTCAGAGAGGAATGTTATACGCATAAAAAAATATTTAAGAAAAATTAAAGCTAGGCGACGATTTGACCATCATATTTTGTAAATATATTACATTGAAGCACTCTGAGAAAATCTCATATGCCCTATTCGTGCGAAAAGGGATAGCAGACAACGTATTCTTACACCTAACGAGGGACTGTTGCCCAATGTATGAAGTATTTTTCTATGAGAAAAAAAAACTATTCCTCAGCTTCGTCACAGGTGATTATGCAAGAACAACCTAAGTGACACTATGGTGAAAAATGCTGGAATAAATTCCATATTAATACACGGTGTATGAAACTAAATGTTAGCTACTTGACAAGGTTTGGGAGAAGAATAGCGATGTCAGAGTGAGATTTAGGTACCACAGTTCGGATACCAACCCGATATTCTGATAATTACTAACAATGTTTGTATGTGATTTTGTGTCTGTTTTCACGCTTATACGCATCTGATATGTATATTTTAGCAATATACAATGTTGAGGTATCGTATAGGGACCTAAGTTCAAGACACAAAAACTATAAAAAATATTAAATATTTTTCGTGATAAGAAAAATCTGGCATTTTTTTCTCATGGTGTTTATAACAAGTGTTGAAAGAAAATTAACGTATATAAAATATATGAAAAACGTAAGCCAAACTATGAAATTATAGCTTGGAACGTGTCCGAGGTGAGAAAAAAATAACTGGATGGGAATGTTCTGCTATCTGTTACGATTTTTTATGATTTATATATAAAATCAACAGGTATAATAGGTGCTATTGTATATAAAAATGACAGTTATCAGTACTTCAGTTGATGTTCTCATACCATGAGGTGAACATAGAATTGGAAGCGCTCTCTCGTCGTACATACATTGAAGATGAATTCCGAATATGGCGGCATGCTTTGACCTCAACGAACATGGTGCAGTGACCTGCATCATCACTGGTTGATTGTCATCAGTGTCGATTCTGTGATTGAGTTTTCACTTTCGGTATAAATGGTCGTCGGCATGATAGAACCACCTGTGTGAAAAGTACTTTCCGCATGAGTAGACATTACAACAATGGCACAATATAAGGCAATAATTTGAAGAACCACGTCAAGATCCGCGAGGATTCGTCATTTGGGAGCCAAGAAGTATTGCCACCAATACCTCTTGATGCTTCTACAGGTATTGATTCCAAAGGCGATTATGAAAATGAAGTTGATTCTAAAGACGGAGTGTCTGAGCTGTGTCGTAACAGTAGATTCGATTCGCGCGAAATATGCACTTGCAAGACTTTCGCGTGAAATCGATGAACTTCAAAATAAATTGCCATCAGCTCTAAACAGTCATGATGATCATGTGACTTATGCTATAAATTAAAGTACATTTAATACCGAATTCAAACCACGTGGTGAAGATGATCATGAAGACAGCATTGATGAAAATGAACATGGAGTTATTGTTGGTGCTGAAGACGATGGCGATTTTCTCAATGCTCCGACATATCTCTCCACCAGGTTTACTGCAATGAGCGGCATGATGTAAGCAAAATATAATGAGATCATTGGCTCCATATTTCTCGATGAACTGAATGAACTTTTTGATATATTCAGACATTTTATCACTTTCAACAATGTAGAGATTTCTCACAAGTTAACGAGATATCTTCAATCATTAGTGAACTGAAGGTCAACATTTATATCGGAACATGTAACGAATGTTTTTCTTGT
Source organism: Clitarchus hookeri (assembly GCA_002778355.1). NCBI lineage: Eukaryota > Metazoa > Arthropoda > Insecta > Phasmatodea > Phasmatidae > Clitarchus > Clitarchus hookeri. Next base: position 190,705 of record NQII01003284.1, on the reverse strand, counting down.
TAGATTTTAAGTTAAAAAAAATCTTTTAAATAAAATCATTGTATTTATTTTATGTTGTATCCATTTTCCCCTTTATATATTTAAAATTGTGCTATGTGCACTGGACTACTAAAGTACAGATCTGTATACAGAATATTAATGAAGACTGTGGACAGATACTGGACTGTATACAAATCATTATGTTGTCAAGTACTGATGTATATAGATCATCGGTTGAATGAATGTTTTTTTTAGATGTATGAATGAGGGACAGATGGTAAACCGATGGGTTAATCATGGATTGATTAAGTTGAGTTGAATTGAGTAGTGGAATTTGGGCGCCTCTTAACGAGGTCTTGAGAGCCGATGAGGGTAAAATGAGGTGAGAGTGGTGCAGGGCCGGAATGCAATGGAGGGGAAAATGGGATATCCCCGAGAAACTCCACCGACCAGTGGTATCGTCCGCCACGGTTCCCACTTGCAAAAATCCGGGAGTGACCCGGCCGGGGATTGAACCCGTTTGCCTTAGTGGGAGGATTGCAGGCTTATTGCTCAGTCACCATGGCCCCATCATGGATTGATGAAGGATCGAGATATTAAAGGATTATTTGGACTTATCAAAAGTTTAGACGATTGATGGAAAAATTCATTGAATGATTGAAAGTTTGGCAGAAAGGTGGAAATATTTCAAGATCGACCGAAATAATGATGGAAGGATTGAAAGATTGATAGACAGATTGATAGAATGTTCGAAATATTAATTAAAAGGTTGCGAGAATCATCGAAATATCGGAAGACGAATTAAAATATTGATGGGAATATTGCGAAAATAATAGAAGGATTGAACAAAAGATTGAAAGATTAAAGGAATTTAAGAAAGATTGATGGGAATAATGAAAACATTATGGAAATATTGGAAGAATTATGGAAATAAAGGCAGATTGATGAAAATATTGGATGATTGGTGGAAATATTGCAAGATTGATCGACTGATATACTGAAATATTGAAAGTTGATGGGAATATTGGAAGATGGATGGAAATAGTGTGATAATGATTGAATGATTGATGGGATGTTTTCGAGATTGATCGAAGGATTGGACGAAAGATTGAGGGAGTGATTGAAAGATTGATGCAAAGATAGGAAGATTGATGGAATTATTGAAAGACTAATGAAAATATTACGAGTCTGTCCGACAGATTGCTGGAAAAATAGCGAGATTGATTGAAAGAGTTATTGAAAGATTGTGAGACTAATGGGAAGGCTGGATGGAAGAATTAACGATTGATCAAAGATTGAAAGGTGGATGAAAAGATTGCGAGATGGATCAAACGATTAATTTAAGTATTATACAAAATATTGATCTAATTATTGAATTAATGATGGACTGTTTGTCAAAAAGGGTACAGATGATAAAACTGTCTATCGCCGAGTTAGCCTTGTACATTTCAAGTGTCAAGGGCCAAGCACTAGTGGTTCTTAAATTATGACTTACTATGCCTGCAAAAATGTTGGTAGATGCTTATCCGTACAATGATTATAATATGACTTGGGCAGAGTGGTCTCTACTCGTATGACGCGCTACGTTTAGTCACATGTGCACACAACAATTACATTTAAAAAATCTGAGTAGCATATATATATATATATATGCCTACATGACAGTCGAGGTAATGAGTGATTTGCATATTCTGGTATTGTGTAAGAATTAGACCTGAAAAGAGTAGACAGATAATGTCGTACCTCAAAGAGAGACTTTAGCAAGGTTTATCGATACTCTATGTACAGTTTTAGGCAGATAATATAAAAGGATTTTCAAATCAGATAATAAATACCAATTTTCGATTTGATATGCTCTATGCTAATAAAACCAATATAGTTGCTGGCTCAATTAAATTTATGTGTATGCATATAATGATTAGTGTTCGTAACTGCAGAGCACTTTCGGGTTCGATCGGCAATCCCGAGTCGAAAGCTTCCGAGCACCCCTTCCACCCTCGTCGCCCACCCGTCACGCACGAGTCGAGTCGAAGACTGCCAAGCTTGCCCAACTGGAGCCGAAGATCAGTAGCCACACAGCCACACTATTTAAAAACATTTGCCCCTCTCGACTGTTTATACACTACTTATGTAGCTGGATTTGCAAACTTTATGACGAGAAACGGCTTGAACTGTGTTGCAACTGATTATCAGATGTACCAGGCTGCCACAGATATGTTACAGCAAACAAGACACCTTCCTTTTTATTCGGTACTAACAGCGACTAGCTACAACAAGTCGTGTTTGATTTGACGGTGAACACAGAACCTGAGACCATTTGTGAAGAGTTCACACACCCTTCCCGCTCCTGGGCGTAGCCACCGTTAAAAGGAGGCCAGACCACGATGGCTGCGACTGGTTTTGACGTCATGGCTTAACGGCTTGCCCCAACAATTCCTGCGTGGAGGGAAAGCCCGACAATACCAGTGTTGTCAGTGCAGATTGCACAGGTTTGTGTACTTGAGGGTGGAATTTCTCCGGTAGCGGTATTTTTATATACTGTGTGCTGTGTATTTTGCTAGGTGTATAAAATATGCCCTTAAACTGCCGTAATATAACACGTGGAAACTACGATACTGGTAAAAAAGTGGCCATATTCTAAGTTTGGAAAATTAAGATGACTCTTAAAACAAGTAATTATGGAAGAGTGAATATTCTTTTCTTATGGAAATTCTTAAATTTTTTTTTCCCAAACTGTATTTGTTTGGTCAATATGATATACACGTTTTTAATATATGTTTGAAAATGTTTAAATGTATCTACCATTCAATTACTAACACTTTTGTACCTACTTAGGAAGTTTCCTCTTAAAATTTAAATGACAGGGCCAAAAACCACGTTTATGAATTGATGTCTGAAAATACCAAATTTTTCTGCTCTCAAAAAGAAGACTATTTTCAAAAATGTTTCTTTCTTCATTCATTTTTTATTTGTATTACCAGTAAACATAAAAAGTAAAAATAATTCTTTCTTTAATAGCCTCCCTTTAAAACAATTTAAACGATGTACAATAAAAATGTGTGCAACCCTATAAACTATAATATTCCTGTAAAGGTATTTAATATGAATAATAACAGGGAGAAAATAGGAATGTTTGTAATGCCTAGTAAAAAATAATTATTGGGGAAAATAATATTACACAGCGAGCGCACGAATCAGGAGGATTGTCCTTTTATGTGAAATTTTCTAGACTTAGTTAAGCTTTGTTGAATGAGGGGGAAGAGATAGCGCGAAAGTAGAACTTCAGCAGGGTTTCAGAAAAGTTGGAAGTAACCATGAACAGCCTATACGAAATAACGTTATTTACATTTATTAAATTAAAGGCAAACAAAAACCCTAGTTTGTCAAATACGTACAGAAATTGTAGCACGGCATCGATATTTTGCAGTTTTTCAAAATATATTATTTGTTTACTGTAAATATATGTATAACATTTTATTATAGTTACAGCTATAACATTTGCGACAGATTTTGTACAAAATACAGGGAAACATGTTGGGCTTAACTAAGTTATTAAAAAGTTACCAGATTTTAAAAACTTTGGGCACAGAGTACTCATGTAAACAAAGGTGAAATAGCCGCTTATTTAGCAAACTCCAGGCGCACACGCTGACAAAATGGCGTCAGTGACCAGCAACATGTCGGAACTTTCTTCCTAAATCAGCGCCTTGTAACTTATTTGCCAGCCGGCAGCCCAGCCATTAGTGAAAATTTCGTAGCACTCAGTAGCCAATCAGACACAAGGCCCGTTTTCAGAAAGTCGCACCACCAATCAGTGGATGGGTACGCCCATATCAAAGGAACCGCCACATCATTTCGTCTCTGTGTATTTTCCTACTCTTTGCTTCGGCTGTGTTCGAATTGTTCAAATTGCAATTTAGTTATTTGTGATTCAGTAGCTTTCTGTTTGGATTCTCTCAGTAGTCATTACTGTAGGAATAGTAAAAACGCATTAAATGCCATTATCAAATATATAATTTTTATTAAAAATAATTTATTTTTCATTACGTTTATAGAATTATCTATAATGATTATGTACAAAATAATTTATATATATTTTATACTTTTATCTAGGTTTTATAAATAAGTAATATATTCCTACATATGTATAATATTATTATTATTATATTATTATATTTTTAATTCTTAGAAATAAACTTAACCTTTTTACGTAATTCATAAAAAACCACACAGATGTTACTATATTTTAAAATTAAATTTTGGCATAACACTGTATGCTCCAAGAAATTTATCAATGAGAGTACGTAAGTATTTGGTTGAATAAATCTGTCTATTCGAACAACGCCTCATTGTGTGCATATGATACAAACACACCCGCGCAAATTATGGGAATTTTCTTACATTTAGGTATTTTCTCATGTTAGAAGACATTGTTGATGAAGATAAGTATTTGATAAAGCATAATAAGTAGTTACCTTTAACATTTGCGTCATCATAATATTATATACTAAAAACGTAATAATTTTTACGCTTAGGAAATTACGAACAATTTTCTTCACTGTCCGGGACAATATTAGCGTTTCGAAAGCACTAGTTATTGGTTAGGTTCGCAGGCACGAAAAAATTAACTTTAAGCTGACAGGACAGATGACAGCGTAGGTAACGATACTAATTATAGGAATGTGGACCGACGTCAAGCGAACAACCCCCCTCTCCAATCTTGATTCTTTAACACATGACTCATGTTGTTCCCCATAATTCAGCTATTCTAGCTGAACATGAGACTAAACTACAGTGCTGTGAATCGAAAACTAACGTAAAATAAACATTCATTTTTTCTGTCCGTTACGATTAATGAGTAACTTGGTTAAGTTACAAGTAACTTTGCAATAATGTAACTAAGTTACCACAGACAGTTACTTGAAATTAACTCGTTACTTTCGTTAATCTACTACCCGACACTGCTTCTGACATACCCAGCAACTATGAAACATTTAAAACGAACGAAGACGACATTGTCATCTATTCAAGAGATAAATCAATATAATACACTTTTCTCTTAGCTCAGTCACAACTAAACCAGCTGTGCCAATGGTATAACCGCTGCAAAATTAAAATGAATGCCGAATAAAGTCAAGCACTAATAATATCTCGCAGGAAAGTCACAGAAACTAAAATACTTAAATTAAATAGCACTGAAATTCCCTTCACTCCCATAGGTAAATAATTAGGGCTTATAATAGACAATACATTCCGATGGTACACTCTCCTACATTAAAAAGAAATAGAAGTATAGCTCAACTCCCATATCCCTACCTCTTACATAAATAACCCACAATTTCCAATCTCCTAAAACTTTTATTTTACACATCTCCGATACGTTCCGCCGTGATGTGCGGCAATGAAGTCTAGGGTAACGTGGCCAAATCATGAAATATAATAATTGCAATCCATACTGTGACGGTGGCGCCGTTGCGCGCATCGTTTTTAGATTCACTCCTCTGTAAGGCAACCTTCTCCTTGGCCGAGTCGGCTCCCATTGTGTTTTCCCCCTTATTTCCCTCCCTTGATATCCCCTCCGTGTACGTCAGCCTTTTTTAATTCAAGGCTAGTATATATAGGTTGTTATAGGCCCTGTGCAGCATTTATTCTTTGCCTCATTTTACGCCTGCGAAGAAGACCGTCGGGTTGACGCCTGCTAGAGCCAATTTAAATGGTAACATTAAGCTAAAATTTTCAGTTTACCCGTCCTGGGACGAAGGTGCTATAAGACGCCGTTTTAATAATGTAGTTGTGTGAGCGGTCGATTATGCTGGAGCTTGTAAAACGGTTAGTCTTTGTCGGAGCTTTTCTTTTATGGGTCAGTTTAGTGTTTTTTTTTTAAATAATTGCGTGGTGTAGTATTGTGTTTGTCTTGGCTTTGCAGTGAGTTAGATTTTTTTTTTGTTCTGGTTTTGGACGCCTGCCTAAATTGTTGTTTCGGCCTAACTGATTTCTTGTTTCTCTGTATAGTTTGAGTTGATTTGACGTGTTGTGTATGGTGTTTTGTCTGCTGCCCAATGATTTATTTAAAGTTTAATGGTGGCTACTGTGCTGCCACGACTTACGCGTTGGGTATTCTAATTGTCGTCGTCGATTATTTTATTTGATGGAGCTATGGTTAGGGTCTACGGATTGCCTTCATCGAGTCACTTCTTTAACGTAATATCTTATTTCATATTTTTACTTGCATTTTCACGTAAAGGAGGCCTTACTGGGCCTGAAGCGCTGCCCTCCTTTAGTCAAATTGCTCCACCAAATACCTTGAATTTATCTAGTCATCAAAGTAACTATTTGTATTTAAAAACGTTTTAATATTACTGTGCTCGATTTTGAAAATTTTTAAATTGTATATTTTAGAGTAAAATAATACTATTAAATAAGCAATTGCACAGAAATTTAATTTTTTTTAATGAGTGTTTGAAGTTTTTATAGTCAACAGAGTTACTTTTTGATATTTTTGAATTGTTTTACACTACTTGGCTTGTTTGACAGTTAAATATGTATTGTACTTTGAGCTACACAATACTTTGAAAGAGTAATTTAATCGGTTGTATGAGTATTTTAATCTCAATTTTTTGCATTGTAAGCCTTTAGTATTTAGAATTTTACATGTAATTTTTTTTGCAAACGTTTAATGCAAATGTTTAATCCTACAGTGTTGCTAACTTGTAAAATATTCCGAAATTACAGAGCTTGAAAGTGACATCATCTTTGTATTATTTCTTATGGCACAATACTAAATAAATATACAAGAGCAATCTTTAACGCACATAATTTGCATCAGAGGGTTCATTGCGACCACCAGACCAATCTGTCACATGTTTAAAACTCGCTCCCAACTCCACAACCATGTCATTTACGATTCACATAAATTGGAGGCGAATAACAATGTTGAAAGCATTTAATTAGTAGCAGCACGTGATACTTAGTTTAAAGGGTGACTGTAGAAAGTGAAAAACATTAATTTTCTTTTTTACTTTTAACTACTGGGCACCTCCTCTTTTTTGTTTTCCGCCGCCCGAAGAAAAATACAAACACTTTTCAAAAAATTGACTTTAAAAAATTAATGCAAATTTCACATTAAAGCATATATTTTAAATAATTCTCCAAATTACTTTAAAACATTATTAAATTTATGCACAAAATAATCATGAGCTGTTAAAAAAAATATAAATATAGTTAAATAAATATGTACAATTACTTAGCTGGCATCATTTGCCCAATAAATCCTACATTCCCATATTTACATGTCTGTAAGTGAGACCAAAACCACTAGGTGTGACCTCCCCCGAGTTCCCGCCATTGCTTAGTTTTCCATGGTATTTATAGTGAAGATATCCACGAAATGGAAGCCGATCTTCCTCCAATCCGATTCAAAGGCGGTGCTGATGTCACAAAGCGACCCCCAGCAGCTGCTAGTCGGAAGAAAATGCTGTGCGCTCAGTATAGTTTTGACCTTCGGCGAAACCATTAAGCACCCACATTGTGGAGTCTAACGCTTCCTCGGCCTACCATCAACGGACAACATCTTAGAAAACATTAGTACCCATGAGCAACGCGAGGTAGCATAACTCTGTTACAATTTTCACAAGAAATTCCGACTTACATGCGACCCTGAAAATACAATATGTTGGAAATAAACTACATCCACAAAATAATACATTCTACGATAGACTTTTAACCTACACAATCGTAATTATTAAATGAACAGGGAACTACCCTAAAAAACCAAAAATGCCCTGCCTGGATTAAATAATTTGTAACTAAACAGTTTCCAGTAAAACACCCTCACATACTGTAAATTCTCTGATAATTCCTGTACAATAGTTCCATCAATTTAACAAAACTGTTAGATTTTGCACCACAACTGCATACTTCTCACTCAGTATGCGATCTGCGAACAACTACGCCTCCCCCCACCCTTCCAGAAACTCGTTCTCTCTCTCTCGTGGATACTTATTAATGCCTGACAGTCTCGTACATATATACGTTATTGTATGGATATTTTCACACTAATTTATAGATAACTATTACCTTATGTCACGAAACACCACTCATTCCGATTCATATGCGCCACAATTCGTTAAGCCTCCGCCCTTTAAGCTCACGGGATATATAGCCATTTGAATTAGCTTTTCTTATCTTGAAACATTGTATGTGATCTAACAAATAATATTCCACGTTGACTTCAAGACCTACGTTTTCCAAATTACACCTTATTTTAGTACCAATCCATAGGCAATGGCTTCACAGTTACCTTCCACACCGTCCCCTTAGTGGAGGAGGAAAGGGATGAGTTCAGGGTGCCGTGACTTGCACCCGGCCTTAAGCCTCCATGCGCTGAGGAGTTAAGCCCCAGTGAATGAAAGGGAAGTGGCGACGGACGTCTCAGTTTGTCTGATAGGACAGGTGATACATCATCCTCTCGCTCATTACTACCTTCTTAACTATCAGTCTGAAAAACTATTTTATTTACAGCTTTTCAATTATAATAGTTCGCCGAATGTTGTCTGGTGAGCTCGTAATTTCATACACATTTTCCCACCAAAGTATAAAATATGCTCAAACTTCAATTGCCTACTTGGAACAGAAAGACATCACAGAATATAGTCGGTTATGTACGGCATGGGGTCTTTAAATATTTAAATAAACCTAACAACAACATATATTAAATTAGTTATGTACCATATTATTTAATTCCCTATAATATGCACATGTGAGGTCACTTTATTGTGCAGCTCACACACAATGTTTTTAGCCTTTTAATACTTTATTTATAATGTCCCCATATATTAAGATAAAGCATTCGTTGAATGATGTGCCTGTGACTGGCATCCCGACTTCGTCTTCGGTTGTACCATAGCTGACTCCAGCTCGACTGACAACATCGTTGGCGATGCTAATCGTTCCACCAAGGACCGGATCTTCAAAGACGGTACGTCAACACAAGTGTCGCTACTTTGCTTAGTGGTTTCTATTCTGTCAGTGTACTCAAAGAGATGAAAAAAAAATGGCTACATGATGAATGCAGATAGGTTGAAATGCACGTGTGCATACTGTGGAGTGTTGTTTACTAAGAACGATAAATTTCAGAGAAACATGAAATTCTGCACTGCTTGATGTTTGACAAATGATATGGAAAGGTTGTTAAATTATATTTAGAGAAAATATGCAAAGAAGAATAAATGTACAAGGTACACAGCGAGGGGAGGATATTGTCAAAAGTTACACATTTGCAACTACATGTAAACAAGCTGGAACTGCAACACACCTCATCTTAAATCAATCTCCCATAGTCGATAAAGAGAAAAAAAACTCTCATCAGCCCAAATAACACCCGTGACCATATTCTTTTAAGAGGTCGATTTTGGCTATTTTAATATAAAGTTGGTACCCTGAGTGATTCGACCACTACTACAAAGCCCTCGAAATTAAATTTGTCTTTCTGGACTTGAATTTCTAACCCTGCAGCGTCAAATAAGCCACTGAGAAAAAAAATCCTGCTGTATCAGTAAATGCGTACTCGCTCAGCACCGAGCAGAGTGTCGTGCTCGTACTTCTGGTGAAAAAAAAAAACATAATTTCGACTTGCTGCTGACCACCTAGGGAAATTCCCACAGCTGCTGTGTAAAAATATTTCCCGGTTCATGAGATCGCAACTGGCATCTCACAGCTATGTAAGCGGTGATTCACATTTTACCATGACCTATGAAAAATTCCGGCATTACCAGATGACAGTTTTTAGAAGAACACAATGAATACTGCAAGGGAAATGCCCCGTCCACGATCGATAAGCCACAACCTGGTAAGAATGGAAGGCTTGCAATACTGAAATTCCAAAACAACCACAATAATAATAAATTACCTATCGTAGTGTATGCAGTCTTTGAGTCCATACTCTGCCCATTCAGACCAGCCATCTGGACCCCAGCTGCTAATACAAGTATTCATACCAGAAACATGAGATCTACAGTTATTGTTTATAATTGGATATGGACCAAAATGTAATTCCTGAACATCTCACCACGTCACTGCCGAAATAATCAGTCCGTTTTAGGAAGAGGGATGCAGAGAAACACTTCATGGAAGCGATAGTGGATATTGGCAATACAGACAAATTATTTACGACACCTCAATCAGATGGTACTCCACACTCCGCTGAAAAGGCGAATCATGCAAGGGCGACGAAATGCTGTTATTGTGCTACCGCATTCATGCACGAAAAACACAAGGTGAGGGACCATTACCAATTCCCCAGGTGGGGACATTGTGTCGGCACGCACCAGCTGCAATCTGTTGCACATAATGTGCAAGAAATTCGTCGGCATTTTCCATAATTTGAGCTTTTACAAGAAGTTCAATATCAGACAGCTAGGTCATGATAACTAATACGTTTATATCATTCCACATATGAGCAAGAAAACGATAACATTTTCCAAGTAGCAAGGCTACAGATTTTCTGTTGAGTTTGTGGACACAAGTCGTTTTATGGCTCGCAATCTGGCATCCCTCGTCGAGTAATTGCCGCCTTAAAAATCTGACAACACTGAGAAATTATTGGTCCTTAAAACTGCCAATCGTTAGATGCAAATTAGTGTTTCTGTATAACAATGTAGACGACTGGGAAAAGTAAGACGAATCGTAGCTGCCCTCACAAGACACCCCAAGTAGCAAAAGACAGGTGGCCCACTTGTGCACATCTGCTTGTACACGAGCGGCACACACACAGTTTCCATAATCAGTTGACGGTCAACCAATGTAATGCACTCAAGATGCTTGTGGCTCACGTGATTTCTTTTGCAGTTTGCCACATCTGGGCCACTGTTCAGGTAACATCCATGTAGCAAAATACAACATGCAAACAAAAGTGGCCCTCTTCTGTATAACCAACTGTACCCTGAACATGTCAGCATCATCAGCTGGCCATGTGTGGCAGCAGTGGCCCACTGGCTTTCTGCTTCTGGCATGCCATAAATAAACCACATGCCGTCGGCCAACTGTTGGCAAGCCACTTGTGGTCCAGCTATTGGCCACTTGTGGCCCACATAGAAGCAGCTTGAAATGCATTTTTAAAGCCAGAAAGTAATTATGTTTCACCCAAATTATGTTGGTTCATTTACCGTTTTCATACGTGTTATCTTCAGCATTATTTCATATTTGGTAAATTTATTTGGAAGAACCTGGTATCGAACTCACAAACCTTTCGTTCGTAGTCTAGAATGCTAGCAACTTCTGTACCGTGTATTCGAGTAAATTTTTTTTCAGTTAATCTGAATACTTTCTACATGTACAATGCGCATTGTTAGTTTTGCTATATATACAATTAATGTTAGTATCATAAGTCAATACTGTGACTCCTATGTTTTGTTTAAAATACTGGTATTTTAGTTTCGGGCTACTTTCAGGTGGAATTTAAAATGCAAAATAACGAATTTGTTTTACATGTTATGCTTTGCAAGTTTCCAGTCTAAAAAATTTTTTTTTTCTTATTACTAGCAATGTCACATGATAATTTTAACAAGTGATTTCACAAATGCTCTTTGCTACTACACAACAATATATAGTCATAAATGGCATATAAGCTTGATAGTAATGTTTCTTCAGTAATACCATAGAAGGGGTATCTGCAATCTCCCTTATTGCCAAGCAATTGAAAAAACTGTAACATTGGAGGCTGCATCATACATTTTTGAACAACATTTAAGATCAAAACTGAAGCTACGTTGTTTATACTGCACACAAAACATAACATTCAACGCTAAACTGAAAACTACAAACCTAAGTTTCGAAATTAGGTGAAACTGCAGATTCGTGGCCTTTATAATGCACACAAGTTCTACTTTCCGAAAGCCAGGTTACCAAAACAATGGTTTCAACTGACGGTACAAACACACTGAAAGTCATGGCTGATGAACTTCAAGAGATGAACCCAGTAAAAGGTATGAGTTGATGCGTGGTGAGGAGAAGGCTGGAATACCACAAAAGGCCACAAGTATGCTGCTATTATGTCTCCAGCAGTAAGCACTAGTTGGCATGCCATATGTGGCCCATTAGCATGCTACTAATACATTCGCGGCATGCCATGAGTGGCCCACAGGTTTGCTACTTGCATGTCCCCAACAGTAAACAACAGTTGGAATGCCGTAAATGGTCCATAAACATGCTGCTAATATTTTCCCAGCAATTAGTAACATTTAGCATTTAGTTTATCGTCCGCTTTTGGAGCGTCTGTTTAAATCTAACTATTATTGTGAGATCATTGGTCCATATTATGATTACTTAAAAAATAAGTACTGTCACTTTGGTTTATATGACACGATTGTCACTCATATAAGAAATGCTGACGGTCATAGATGCGAACTTTTGCTACCACTGCCAGCAATAGGCCAACAGTTAGCTGCTTGTTTGTTTGCAACTTGGAACATTATACAACCGATTGACTGGTGCCAACATCACTGCCGATGATTCTCCTCATGCACCGACAGTACGGGAAGCAATTTGCTTCACGACTCTGAGAGGTCATTGCAAGTGATAGAAGTGAGTTAAGAGTTTTGGGCGGCTCTTAAGATCGAGGTCTTGAGAACCAATTAGGGTGAAGCGAGATAAGTATGCAGCAGCACCAGAATGCAAGGGCTGGGAAAATAGGAGATCCCCTAGGAAACCCACTGACCAGCGGAATCGTTCGGCACTATTTCCACATGTGAAAATCCGAGTGCTACCCCACCAGGAATCGAACACAATTCGTCTTTGTGGGAGGCGATTAGTCTAACCACTACACCACCACAGTCCCAGTTCATTCCATGTTCTGCCTTTATGGACATGCTTTTCCTAGCTGATGTCTGAAAACTTCAGGGGCTTGTGAATTTCCACGTACAACCACAACTGTACTCACTAAAACAGTGCCCCAGGGTTCGCTTTCGATGCTATAATTCAGATGACTGGGTAGAGTTGGAGCTACACACATACTTCGATGTGCACATTTCCGTCAATGAAAGTATCTGTGGCAGAATGGCACAGGTCATGAAACATAATGTGGTGGTGAAGAACATCTACAATTCCGAGAAATGTATTCCTAATCCCAGTAAGCCCAAAATATTCCTGCAATACCTCAATATTAATATGTTGTAAGGTTGGGCCATATCATTGTCGCTCCCAGTACACAACTTCCATTGGATAGACAACAATACCTATGTCACAAGCATACAAGATGATATGGCGATCGTCTATATTTTCGAAACCGACATTGAGTATCCGACAACCGTGCATATGGAACATAAAGACTTGCTGTTCATGCCTTTGAATCAGTGCCTGCTGAACTCCACGCTGCTGAAGCTGCTGACGTTAGTGGACGACGAATATAGGTGAATCGTTCACTACCAGAACCTGAAGCAAGCCATGGAACACATACTGAAATGCATCAGAATCCACCACATGCTACAGTTTGAGCGAAGTGCGTGGCTCAATATGTTAATTGATCTAAACAATGCAAAAATTGCATTTTCTTCGGGATTGTTTTTTACTTGGGAAATAATACGACTTGCAGAAATTTAATGAATTACCAAGGCCAGCACCAGTTTGTGTGCAGCAAAAATGTCTGAAGAAGCTGGTAGCAAAGTTATTATTCCTGGACCAAACAATTTCTGATGAATTTCTTTCCCTGACGTATCTACTGCACGAATCCATACTTTTCGGTAAGTCTATTTATGCAGATTTATCTGTATTTGAGCTGTCTAAAACTGTGATATACTGATACAACTACGATATAGTGAAGGCCCACTACAATTAAGACATTGAACTCCGATAAATGAATACCGACTCGTCCCTGTACAAGATCCTTGTACCAGGTTTGAACCAAGTTCTACAACAACGACAATGTCGCAGATGCACTGTAATTCACCGTGTTTGCCACCACTGTCATCCCGACCATGCACTCCTGCACTAGGCAAGAAATAAAAATTTTGTGAGCAAGTTTAAGGAGGAATAGAACTAAATTTGTAGGCCTCCGTGCAAGATTATACCTGTACTAGGGCAATGGCAACGTAAAAGTAAAAAGCTAAGGGAATCCAGAAGAGCGCATCACAAGGCAAAGTCGAATTTTTGATTAAGTAGCTGCATTATAAAATCTAAAAACAGTGCATGTGACCATGCACACAATACAGGTACTACAAAATAATTTATTACGAGCCACAACAGTTTAGTGGTAACAAGTAAATAATTTAGTGTTCACCACAAAAATTATTTGGCAAGGGGAGGTTGTAAATAAATTTGCTTTATGTTGCACCAAATACATGCGGTAAAATGGTGTGAAGAAGGGAGATGACTACAAGAATACCTATTACATATTTTCCGAAGACCATCAGATGTTTGATCACTTTGCAACATGGTGGAGATTTCTCGCACATTAAGGAGATATCTTCAATCATGGATGAACTTAAGGGCAAGGGTTATATCAAATATGACTTCTGGGTACTCTCAATGATCTTCAAATATCTGAGAAATCCAAAGGTCGAATTTATGAAATAAGCAGGACAATACATTTGTGTATACATAATAATGTGTGTTTAATAACTTAGACTGTCCCTACTGATTTTCTGAATACTTATTAATTAATTGGTGTATACAATTAAATGCAAGTGTCTATTTTAGGTAACATTTGTGTAAGCAGGTACGCGGGGAAATCTATGGTTCAGTCTAAAGTATTATATCTTTCTCAGGTCCTTCAAAGTCGGCTGAGTTCCATTTCGCAAACAAATGAATTAAGGAATATTTTCAGAAGTGCACATATTTTTGAGGACTGTTTTAAAGGAATGTTTTTTTGGAATGGGGTATAGGGAATGTTTTTTTTGTGGAATGGGTTTTTAGGAATTGTCTTTGAGGGATTTTTTCGAGGAATGTTTTGAAGAATATTTTTGATTAATTTTTTTGAGGAATGTTTTTTGAAGATTTCTTTTTGTGATGTTTATTTAGGGGATATTACAAATTATTTTAGGCAGGTTTTTGAAGAAAGTTTATCATGGGCTATTTTTTTGGAATATTTTTAGGAATGTTTTTTGCGAATATTTTTTGAGATGATGGATTGAAATATTAACAGATTGATTAAAAAATTAATCGCTTGATTGACAGCAAAATTTATAAACCTATCGAAAAAATTAAAGAATTGATTGAAATACTGATCGAAAAAATAGAATGAAAGGTTGAATAATTGATGGCCAAGAATACCACGGATGATAAGACTATCACCCGAGTTGGCCTCGTACATTCCATGCTCTAAGGATCGAACCCTAGTGGTTTACGAATGGCATCGCCGACAATGTAGGCGGTCCACCTGTAGTCAGCGATGGTATTACCAAAGTCAAGTTGGGATGCTGGTCGTAAGCGCGCTAATAAACAATCGTTTTATCTTGATCTCTACACTCCAATATCTTGCTGGTCCAAAAAGGTACTTGAGATTTGATGTTTTTATTTTTTTATGATTTGGTAGGGAAATATTTTTTTAATAACAAATATGGCCGATAGTACCCTGGAAAATTTGATGCAATAGTAGAACATAAAAAGTAGTGTTACTAGACTGAATGTTAGAAATGTCAGGGAAGATACTGGTCCTTTACCACTCGCATTAGAAGTCACACTATAATGTGGTGCTTCTTAAGCCGTATTAATTATCTGCAAAGGTCGTGGCCAATAGGTAATCACGAGCTGCAAAGTGATGTAATTGTTTAACCAATAGCACACTCTAGTAGTAGTGGTGGGTTTCGAGCTGTACAAGGTAAATGGGAGAGGAATGTGAGGGAGGGGGTGGGTATCGGATGTGATGTAAGTCTATGATTCGATGGAAGGGGGTATTTTGGTATTCGGGTGGGGGGTCGACTAGATAGCCAATTGAATGTAGCGTTGGGGTGGATACTTGCCGACTATAATAATAAATGAAAAAATAGTGATGGGAGTCGGTAGTTTTCTGTTGATCATGCCTAGAGGACGTGTGCTCTGACATCTTTGTTTCAAATCCAGAAACAGTTTTCGAATTTTCATTCAAACCATTTACAGTAGTTTGTGATTGTTATGTATTTTACGGCGTAAGTTCGCCTGGAGTGCGGGTCAATGTCGTGGATATCAACAATAGCTGTCATAGTCAAAAATTTTATTTTACCTCATTTTTCTACACTTTGATTTTTTTGTGATTTTCTAGATTTTCACGGGCGCAAGGTCAGCTAGGTTTGTGGTCACGGTTTCGGAAATCCAACATGGTCGTTGTATTCATTACTGTAATTTTTTCCGATTGATAAATTATTTGATTAATTTTTAGGATTTTTAATGATTTATCGACAATAATTTCATACCATGTTCGTCGCAGGCAAAGGTCACCGAAATCCAACATAACAGTTGGTGCCCATAATGTGAACAAATATAGTCAAAGAATCTTTTAAACTAATTTTATTATTTTAATTTTTTAAGGAATTTATTTGTATTTTGGGTTCAAGGTGATCCCATGGTTAGCCGTGGTCACGGGAAAAAGATCAAGGTCACTTTCATTCAAGATGACTGTTGGGTGACGTCACAACATGGCAGTTGGTCAGCTCCTGTCTCATATCCTCAATCCCATTGTCCCAAACTCATTCCCTATATAATTTTGTTAAGTGCAACAGTTTTAACCGTGTAACTTACACGTGGTTGTTGTAAGTTTACGTCGTAGTCTCCTCAAAATAATCTATATCATTTTTTCACCTGAAAACATACCAAAACTGTACATTCCCCCGTTCATATGTGCGGGGGAATGAAACGTGCTCTATACTTGCTAGCATGGTTGCATGTGGTAAGAGGTAAAATTTAGCATTCACGCACATTCTCACTGTGAAAATACACAGACATTTCAATCCTAAATGTTTGTAGATGAAATGTTAGCTGCTACATTCAGAATTATATAAAAAACCTCTCTTATATTTTTTTACGTTTACTGGATGCAGGAGATTTCGCTTCTGATCGGGTAATCACCTTGAAATTATATTGAAATTTTTTATTTTTTAAAACGTACAGAATTTGAACTCTAAATACACCGAAGAGCCAAAAAAAAGTGGTATACCTGCCTAATATTGTGTATCCCCCCTCCCCCCTCAGCTTGCTGAAGAGCCGCAAGACGACG
Source organism: Clitarchus hookeri (assembly GCA_002778355.1). Lineage (NCBI taxonomy): Eukaryota > Metazoa > Arthropoda > Insecta > Phasmatodea > Phasmatidae > Clitarchus > Clitarchus hookeri. The sequence continues at coordinate 173,547 of NQII01003284.1, read as the reverse complement.
TGGCATGGACACGATTAATGTCTGAAGGTATGCAGGAGGCAATGCACACTATGAATCCTCAGGGCAGTCCACAAATCCAATCTGCGCCAATTTGAGAAAGGGTTGTACGCCTGTCACGTTTAATGATTCTCGTCAGTCGTCATTTTCCCCCTTCTTTTACGATCTTCATCCAGCCGCAGCGATGTCGAAGATCTGATGTTTTACCGGATTCCCGATATTCACGGTACACTCGTGAAATGGTCGTACGCGAACATCCAAATGTTATCACTACCTCGGAGATGCTATGTCCCATCTCTCGTGTGCCGACTATAACACCACGTTCAAACTCACTTAAATCTTGATGACCTTCCATTGTAGTAGCATTAACCGATCTAGCTGCCGTCCGCATCGCGTTACTCTGATTGGTTCCATACCTCTGTTGTTTGCATACGCACGCCTATACCAGTTTTTTTTGGCTCTTCAGTGTACATGTTTCTCAATTAAATTGGCAATGTATATTTTGCATGTGCTGCTCTTTCAAGTGTTGTTGAATTCTCGGTGATCAAGTCTTGGCGGGTGCGCGCTTGGGAATCACAAGTACTATGTTTACGGTGTGACTCGAGGCAGGGAAGAGGCTTTTAATTCATTTAGTGTTATTCAGGTAAGTATTAATTTTAAAGAAAAATGCAGGATATTTCATCATAAATTAAAAAAAGGCATGCTCAGGGAATTCAATTTTTCAAAGTGAAATATATATATTTAATGCAGAACTGATATGAATAAAGCAGTTACAAAACATAGAGCGGGAAGAGTTCGGTAGGATTCAGCATAACTCTCTAAAAATTCCAGTACGAAGTAAAAAAAATAAAAATAGAAAAATTTGCATTTTAATAAATTAAAGAAAGCTTGATAATAATAAATTTATAAACTTATATTATTAAGCAAAGGCATTGTTTTTGACACTGCGATTTCCAACATATGTTTTGCCAGTAGTTTAAAACCACAAAATAATTTTCGCTTTACCGTTACACTTATTTTTAAAATAATAATATTGAATTAATAAATAAGCATAGAGTAGTTAGCAAAAGGTTTATATCGTTTACGTTTTACATGTATGGACACTGCAAAATGAGAAAATTATTCTTATCTTCCATTGAAATTATTATTTTTTAATAAATGTTGATTTAATGAATTAAAAATACACGAAATTAGCAAAAATCATGCAAAGATATGCATTCTAACGCACGGTGAGTGGAACAAATATGGAGTAAGAGAGAGAGAGAGTAGGACCGGTGACTACGTTAGGGTACACCAAGCAAACGACAAGAGAAACAAAGATGGCGATCACCAATAGCACATTTTGGCCAACGGCGAGAGATATTGTAGTCCGCCACCGATGATTACCGGGAATTTTCTAGTCCGAGTTAAATATCGGACCCAAGGTACGATGAGGAGTATCGAACATTTCCTAATCACGCCGAATGAGCGAGTCTCACCTTGCACATCTATTTTAGAAGTAGAAGAGGGAACGCCAGTGGTACCCACAAAAAAGCGAAATCTTCAAGGTGTTATTTGTGTGAGAGAAGTAAAGACTGCAAAACGAACATTTCTTGTATAAAGTCTACTACTAAGCCTGTGTGCACAGAACACAGAGTAGATGTTTGCTTGTCCTGTAACAAATAATGGTCAATTCGGTTACAAAAGGTTTTTAAGTACATTTTCGTTGACATATCTAAGTTGTTAGGGTGTAATTTATGTTTACGCATGTTTATAAGGAAGATCAATCCTAACTGATATTCTAATGGCGGAAGAGTGTTTGTTTGTTTGTACTTCTTTCACGTCGCAACGGATCAACGGACCGACGTGATTGTTTGTACAGAGATAGTTGGAGAGCCGGGAAGTTACATAGGCTACTATGTATCCCAAAAAAGTATATCATTTCCTCAAGAAAAAAATTAGTAAAAATAGCGCTCGGGGTACAATACTGCGTTAATGTAAGTTGTTAGTGTGAGACGAAAGCACAATGTCACACAAAAAAAGCGATAGAGGCCCTAAACCGAACTCTACAGGATATACGAAAGACTACAGACATTATGGGAGGAATGGTTGTAGTACTGGCTGGTGACTTCCGCCAAACTCTACCGGTGATTCAGAGGGGCACACCTGCAGATGAAATCAAAGCCTGTCTCAAGTCATCAAGCTTATGGGCAAATGTCAAGAAATTCAGCTTGACTACAAATATGAGAGTGCACCTCTACAATGACGTTGATACAGGACATTATGCTGATACACTATTAAACATTGGAGATGGGCGGTTAGAAACAGATGCCGAGGGCTGTGTGTCACTAACGATGGATTTTAGTAAAAAGAGCGATTCTAGCACCAAAAAAGTACATCGCAAGTGCTCTGTCCTGTATTTATGATCAGTGTCTGTCTACTTTCAAATAACATGATTTCTCCCTATCAGTTTGTTGCTATAACCTCGCGAGCAACATTCAATGACGAAGTTTTTCACCTTGCACTCACTGAAATTGAAAAGCAACTGCAGACTTTGTCAAGAAAAAGTATAAAAAGCATGGACTTTATTTAAAAAAAAAACTTAAACAATATTTCTGTAGTCCACGCGAGCGGAGCAGTGGGCACAGCCAGTGGTAAATATTTTTGTTATGCTTGCTATGTTTATTTCTCTATAACTGAGGTAATACCTTACCACATATTTACTTTTAACGTGTGCATAAAACCAGTATCCATTTAATGGTTTAAATATATTGCCTCTGTTTGCCAATATTTACACTTCTGCTATGTTATAATGATAAACGTGTCGAATAAATTCAAAAACCGACATACGTTGTTGAGAGAATAAACCCTACTTATCTCATAATTTCGAAGATAATTTCATCCTCTCTACACGTTTGCCATGATGCATTATGCCATTGAAATTATTTTATCTATTATAATCAAACTAGTATTTGTACATGAAATTAATTTCAAGAAAGGGTTTTTTTCACGTAATTTTTAAAGGATTTACTCCCTAACAAATTTAAATCATATGTAATTTTGCTACAATTAAGTCGATTTCCTTCAAATTCGTTACACGAGTCGTTAACTGAAGCACGCAATTAATGTGTTTTTTTAAGGCTACAGTTTTGTAGAAATTCCAGAAACTTTAATTTAATTTTTTTAATGTTAATTTATATTTTATTGATTTCCGTCTTTTTTCCAGATAATATAATGTTATTTTTTTATGCACTTTTTGGCAAATGGACCTGCCCCATGTAGGTAATTGCTTAACGATTTGCGGTATTAAAAAAAAACGAAACGTTTTATTTAAATTTTCATTTACTAAGTTAAGGCAATAAGTAATTGTAAAATTTAATGTAAAAACGTTAATAATTTAATAAGACAATTAGCCTGTGACTGTGTGATAATTATGAAAATATATAGGGACTTAAATGTTAAATTATACACAAGTTTAGCTAATATGTTGACAGACGAATATACACCGACCGACACAAAAGTGAAGCAATTTAATGAATGGTGCATATTGCACATAATCATTTTATAAGTAAATGGTTATAGCTACTATTGTCTGAAACGTCGTGAAATGGATACCGAGAGCATTAGTGGTTCAACTACACTTGAAACTATTTTATTATAAGGTCTTTGCGAAGCATCAGGCAGTCAACGCAGTAACCGAAGGTCAGCGAACACAGGAAGTGTGGACTTACCGTGAAATTGCTACGCTGTTAAAATATAATTTTCTTAATTTTACAGGAAAGAGTGGTAAACAGTTACCCAGAGGTGTCCTTAATCTCTCCGTAAAATTACGGACAAATTTAATTTCCTAAAACGGACTTTCCGTTAATTTCACAGAACCTCTCTGTTAATTTCCTATAGGTTGTTCACTGTAAATTGAGAACTTTTGAGGGCCTAGTTAAATTATTCTTTCAAACCGATTTTTACCCTTTAACCTAATTTTCAAATAAGTATTGCCATGTAGGTAATAAACACTGCGTGTATATATTACCTCACTCGGAAGTTAACGTCTCAGGCTAAAATAAAATATATTGACTACTAGCGAACCGGCCCGGCTTCGCCCGGGTACAATTGAGTTTCACAATGATACACTAATAAATAAATTGGGAAAAGCCAATTTATTTATGTGAAAATAGAATTATAAAATTATACTATGTTGGTCTAGATTTTTAACTGATTGCGGTAACCCAAAAGGAAGGAAATATTTTTTACCCGATAGCCAAGAAGTAGGGTATTGTTTTTGGAGTGTATGTGTCCAACAATCGCATAGTTGCCACATTTTCGCTTTCCAGCGTCGATGTATGAAAATCCAAACGCTAGTTTCATCAAGTTGCAGTTTTAGAAATAAGAGTATCTAGATACTACTTTTTTCGCTTGACTGAGGGATCTTAATCGATCACCAAAGTTAAGCATCGTTCCCAGCGGCACACATTTGGATGGGTGACCGTTTAGTGGCTTAAACATCTGAGCGCTTCCGGGCTTCGGAGAGCACGTTAAATATTTGGTCCCGGTTGTTATCGATTGATAGCAGTCGTTAAGCCATTTCAGAGGTACTTGGGTGGCCTGATAAACTCTGACACCAGAGGAAAAAAAATATTTCGGTCGGGTTCCCAGCCGTTTCAGAATTACGTTTCCTTTTTATTCCACAGGACCCATATAAAAAGTATCCTATTTCCTATTCCAGGACCTAAAGTACCTACATACAAAATTTCATCAAAATCCGTTCAGTAGTTATGCAGCTGAGTTCGGTCACGTTCTTAGACGTTGCAGAATTACGTTTTGTTGTTATTTAACAGGACCCGTACAATATACTGGGATAAAAAGTATAATATGTCCTATTCCAGGTCCTAAAGTAAGTACATGCCAAATTTCATAAAAATCCATTCAGCCGTTATGGAACTGAGTGGTAACAAAAATACACACACACACTCACAGACTTTCGCATTCATATTATAAGTATATATTCCAAATGAGAGGGCTTTCAAAAGTGTTCACTTTACAGTGAGTAGCCAGTTAGTTTTCTGTACTTCCTGTTTAAAATAAAAGGTAATGGTAACAAATTTTCAATTTCCGTTATGTAGGGGTTATACTGTGAATAAATATGATATTTAAAAAAAGTTATAATATTACATACTTTAGTATGAGTTGAACCCATGTCAAAAAGTTACAATGCCACGACGCTCACCACCCACCTACAAGTTTCACGGAGTTGCCCGTAGTATAACTTTTGGTATTTCTAGTACAGTGTGATAAACAACTTTCAGTTTCTGTTAAAGATAATGTATTTTAAGTGTTGCTAAATGTTACAGATGGCTGATGCAAATTTTTTTGTTTGAAAGAAAATGTGTCAGTGGCGTGGATAACCTTAATTGCCGCAGAAACAAAAATTCTGTGGTTACAGTGGCGAAGAAAGCTTCGTGTAGAATCGGCATTGTTTGTCCACGAAACCCAAAGCTATAGGAAATACGGAGACTTTCCGTATTTTTTACAAACGGACGTAACTGCGTTTTTCGTGATTACGGATTGCGCTTCCGTATGTCTACTGTACATTTCCGTAAAAGTTTCTGTCAAAATAAGGAAATTTTGAATAGTGTAGGCATTGAGATATTCCGATGTCACAGTTGTACAGTGATGGAATCAATGAGTACGTTAGGGCACCCATAAAAGTGGTGAATGTTCTGGTTAACCAAGACAGACCTCAATAAGGGTGGATCGCCGTATTAGGCGCCAAGCGTTATACGACGCCATTATATAAGCATTTACCATCCGAATACAGCTACTCAGCACTTTATAACGCCACGTGACATTCTGCACCGTTTACTCGACGTCTAGCATCAGCCGAACTGTGTTTTCACCGTTCCATTCATAGACTGCCTTCAACACAGAGGCAAAGACAGTGGCATTTGGAGTGATGCCGTAACCGGGAAGCATTGAGTCATGGCCATTTGCATTGCATTATGTTGAGCGTTGAATCTCGGTTCTGCATTAGCTTTGATGACATCGCGTGTGAGTATAGCGGTGCCGAGGGGAGAGGTCACATACTTTCAGTGTTCTCCAGACACACATTTGCATTACTCATTACATAATAGTGTGTGGAAGCAATAGGATATGACGTTTAAGTCACCTCTGGTAGTGATTGAGGGGAACCTGGTGGCACAGCGGTACGTCAGTAACACGCTGCGTCCTCTCGTATTGCCTCTCAAGAAATAGCTGCCTTTTACAGTTTTTCAACAAGAAAGCTCTGGTTTACACACGGTGTGTGAGTCAATAAACTAATTTAATTACTATTATCAACAATAATCCTATAGTTTATCATTGGATTCTCATGTCTGGATGTTCCATAATTGGTCCCCGATAGAACACGTGTTGGATCATCTCGGACATCTCCGACCCTCTGCAGATTTGTAGGATATCGAGGGTCGGTTAACACCCGTGAACCGACTTGCGCTAGAAGAGATTACAAGGGTTGCACGTAAAAAGTCTAATGTTGTGACAACAGTATTAATGTTGCTACAACATATTTTTTTTTGTTATCTATGAACCGTCAGTAACTAATGTTGCTATTAATCTAATTTACTGTTAAGTTATTAATGATAATGTAAAAAAGTCATTTTGTAAGAACATTACCTCCTTTCTGTTCTGTCAACTTTAAGACTGTGCTTATGTTGCGGCAATACAATTTTTGTGTTGAATTGATGTTAACATTTTTGTAAAATTTTCTTATATTTTCTTTGCTTTAGAAAACCATTCCGATGAAAAATAAATTATGTACAATTATTTTGCTACAAAAATTAATATAACCAATGAAAAAAAATTACGACAGGGAGGGAAATCGACCAGCGCCTGGGGTACTTGTCGTTTTCCACTTTACAGAGTCTGACGTCCTACCAAATGCTTATCTTTACATGCCTGACTGTGTTTCATATTGTACGTATTTAATGTATTCAGTTCAACATAGCGACAAACTGCAGTTATCTTTCGTTACGTGGAAATACTTAATGATCTACAAATACATTCATAATTTGCACATGTAAACTGCTTTGCAAGGTTTGAGAGCTGGCCTAAGCTACATTTAGTTATCATACGATTGTTTAACATTTAAATACAGTGGTTTTATTTTACGAGGTTATCGCTGTTCACTACTGTCCGCCATTTTCAACGCCAAGTCAATGTTAAATACTGTTGTTTGGACGTTTCTTTAATGTCACAATAACACAACATGTATTGTTCTCCCTTTAATTTTTAGCGTAATAAAACTTTTCGCTGCGGCAACTTTACTCATAGGATTTATTTTCATTAACGCTTCTACAGTATATTTGCATTATAGTAATATAAGACTTCGTAAATGCTTAACATTATTGACTTTGTCTCGATCTCGACATTATTAATTTTATTACAAAATAAACGTTTAAAGAAATGCCTGAATAGTAATTTTTTGTTCCGTGAACATTATACATTTTTCTGTGTGTATCCAGGCTCGAGCGGGTGCTACTAACACGGGGACAGCAGTATACTTGTAAGGTCAAGTCTGTTGTCCGTGTGCGCTGATATTGTAATCATTGCAATAACAATACAAAACTGTTCATCACTACCAGTTTCATTTCTCTTCCGCCTCTCGTTCTACGTGCGTAAAATTGTTTTGCCCATGAGAGTAATAGTAGCAAGAGAATATAAAATCTAATTAGTTATTTTTGCGAATTATATTATGCCAATGGTTGATGAAAAATAAAACTGTTTAAGAGCTCAAATGAATAAGTTATTGATTATATATTAAGCATGAACGCAAATAAAATCTTCGAAATCATAATGAAATAACAGACGAAAAGGTGTTTGGTGAATACACTGAGCAAACGAAATAGTTTATTCTCGTAGAAATAACACGTCCGTCCAACGCTGATGTGAAAAATAAAAAGAGTCACAACCCGAGAGGTCGAAGAAGGCAGTTACCGATTGGACCTAAATTCTGTATTGATATCCCTATTAATTGAAGGGCTTGGTGGAGGAAGGGCCTATCCCACATCTGCAACAATACATGCTATATATGTAGGACATGCCCTTCTTCCACCAATAAGGGAGGCAGTGTGTTCTTTTGCTGTTCCTTGAGGCTTACCACAACAGAAAACTTATGCATGTACATGATATATGGCGTGAGCTATCATAATTTGTTATAAATCTCATTTTTTCGGATGTGTGGGAGATACCCTTCTTCCACCAAGCTCTTCAATCCTTTCCTGATTTTTGCTTGTATTAAATGAAAGCCATCTGATATAGGTTTACTTGCGCTAAGTGCGGATGTTAGTTAAAATATGATCAGGAAGAAACTTTCTTATAGGATAGACTGGAGTAAATTCCAAGAAGTTACCTTTTAATCTATGTGATACATTTTTTGCTTCGGATGGCGCAGTGGTGTGGAAGTTAACGAAATGAATAAGGAGAGAACAAACATTATCTGATTGTGAAGGTCTAATGAAATGAGGACACACAAGTACGCATTGGAAACAATAGGCATGCATTTCAAAATACTATGTTAACAATAAGGCGAATAAAGCCTAATAATTTGTGTTTAGCGGAGAGAGGAGCGTGTGAAATATACAAGGAAATGTATGTGAGATGAGATGGATTTTATAAACCATCTGCAAGGAACTGCTACTTAGTGAAGGTTCATTATGCATGCGGCTATTCTGCGTGGCCTTCGCCTCTGTCTGCAAGCCACTGAAATGGGAAGCATTCTCTGAAGCAAAATGATTAACATTTAGGTGTGCTCCGCGTACATACCGACCCGCATTTCAAAGTTTCTCTCTGGAGAAATAATTTTTGATATGAAACTAGAAACATAAATGTTTACGGGCGTGGAACTATTTTAGCTAGCACGTTTAAGCAGATTCCACTCAAAAATGATACGAATTGTATAAATAATTATTTGTACGAAAGTTCTGCTCATGTTGGCAGGACGGGTCTTCGACAAATTTTTTAATGTACGCAAACAATATTGAGGCGCCCCCNCTTCTCCTGGCCCTCGAAATAAAAATATTATCAAACTGTTATATAGTTGTGGTTCCAGCTTCATGAAATATTAGTATGAGCCAGTAATTGACTAGAGTGGCGACTATTTATTCTTATATCTCAAACAATGTTTATTATAAATAAAGCAATCTGAAACAATCAATACATTTAACAATCACTGGGTATTACACTATGGATTTACTTCCAAGTCACACGATGATACAACATTATGCGAGTTTGACGAATGACTGCAGTAGGTGCAGCGGTGTATTCTCTCTCACGAAGAAAGCGGGCGAACGAGACGGGAGTCACATTCCTGGTTTTCGGGCCCTCTTGCTTTTACACAGTTGAACAACGGCTATCATTAATTATTGAAAGTGTAATTACAGTGTGTTTAAAAAGTGTCTCGTAGTAAAAATATTACTTCAATACTTATTAAAATTATCATTCACTCCAATTTTCAAAATATCTTATCCATTTATATATTTCTTCTCTTTCTTTAAATGCTCGCCTTACGTTCAAAAACTGTGAAAAGTAGGCTGTAGTGCGCTACGTAATACATGTCGAATTCAACATAACACAGGCAAGATTTACCTTAAGAATGCAGCAAAATAATTATAACGTCCACGCTACTAAATACGTGTAGCGCAGAAATGGCCGCGTACGAGGCACAAGAAAGCGGCCTGCTGTTTAAGACGGCAGAGAGAGTGTGTAAAAGGCGGAGTCGTGCAGACTCGCCGGCGGAGGGGGTTGGCAATGTGGGCGGAATCAATAGGAAAAGCGTAACGCGGCGAGATGGTCGGAGGCGACCGCTTGTTCGCGCCGCCGCCCGCGCGGAGCCACTGTGTCCGCCGTGCGGTCGTGTTTTCATTAACGCTTAACGGCGCCTCGTTGCGGCGTGGTGAGGCGTCGCGCGGCTAGCTCCATAGAAACACCCCGCTGCACCTGTGCCACGTGACGTATTGCATTAGCCGCCACGTCCGGCCACGCTAACTGACGTGCTGCAACTCGCTGCTCGCGCCGCCCCGCTCTGCGACGCTACTGCACCATTTAGCTGCCCCCCCCTGCCGCCCCCGTCACAGCGCTTACATGTCGAGCTATGCTTGCCCTCAATAAGCGCGCTGTTATCATTTCTATTTACATGTGTAGTTTTGAACCGATACGAGTCAGTACGAACATGATAAATAAACCGCACTCGAACATAACCGAATTTAACCGAATTTCGTAACGTACAGTACGTTTAATGTGATAATGTTATGGCGATATAATTTATGTCTATAAAGTGTCTTTCTTTGAAAGTGTTTTAAAACTTATTCAAGAGTAAACCCTCTGCGATTGGAAAACCAGTTTTTTCACATAACTTGTGCGTAAAATGTCAAACATAACTTTGTAATCTCAAAATATAATGATTATTGATTTTTACGCTTTATCTAAAACTTTTTTGCGAAACATTTTTCTAATTCTCGTCGGTGTCCGTCAGAATGTACTAAGCTTATATGATTCCGACGGGGTATTTAGTCCGTGAGCCGACACAGCTTCATAATTTTCGTGACAGATGTTCCTAATCTTATATGAATGATTTGAAAGGGGGTCTTGAGTTGCTGATGACTTTCATCCTATTTATTTGGAACCACGTATTTAAATATAATTTCGTGTGTTATCGTTGTCACTCTCAGATGTTTACTTTATGCGTTTGGTTAATAATTGTATGCTCCATATATAAGTTTTTACATTTATTAAAATAATATTTCCCATCGTGATTTAAAATCTATCTCATCTGCGTCTCAACTTAATAAAACAAAATCTTTAAAACGTTACAGCACATTGCTCTTTATAGTTCACGCTTGACTGAGTACTTACCGCAGTCCTACTTAGCTTTCAGTTCCAACGTACCGCTTAACGCTCCACAACATGTAAGCTTTGACACTTCCATTCCGCTATGTCCTAATATATGTTCGTCAATCAGACTGTTACAAACACAAATACGGCACGATAGAACAAGAATGAAGCATGTTATGCATTGAGACGTGACACTATACTTTCTTATCAGCTAATAATAATGAAGAAGATATGTATGTCATTATTTACGCGAGACGTAGGTAGTGACAGTACTGAAATTTCCAGAATTAACATCAGAATTACAAGGTTTACCGCAAGCCAACTGTATTGAAGTTGAAATATTTGTCACGTCTGTATCATCACACCTAACTGTTAACGAATATGACAGAGCAGAAATCATAATGTATTTTTGAGCTTAGGTTCTGTCAGGGCGTAGAAATAAACGTCTTTTGACCCGCATAAGAAACAGCTTGTTCTTAAAGAAACCTTTTAATTGTTGTGTGTGCAATACAACTACGTATGTTTGTACAGTCGCACAAAATGTGCGTGTACGCAAGAAGCTGAATTTATTGTTCCCTGCACATGTTAAAAGTGTTCAATGATTTTATCTACAGGATAAATTAAAAGGGCACAGTAAAATATTTCCTGTAAGCTGCATGATTATTATACTAATAATGTTAATTATGTGGAACCTGGGGATTGCAATCCGGAAAATCGGATCCGGTATTTCGGCGGATCCGGCATCAATAAACGTTTACCGGATCCGGTATATTGGTACCGGATCCAGTGACAGCAATTTCTGGCAAAATAATCGCGCTGTTGCATAAGTAGGTAGTTTAAATGCGTGATGCGTGTGCGTGCGAGTCGTTCGACGCCGAGTCGCCCCACCACGCCGCGCCCCCGCACACGAAAAGTGCTGAAGCTGCTCAAAAGATCGTCTACTAAATACGACATGTATCTGCAAAAGTATGTGAAAGAAGATACAGGTAAAGAATTAGGCCTTATTTTGGATTGCCGCACGCGTTGGAATAGTCTTCTGGCTATAATAGAAAGATTTTATAAGCTGAAAGTGTGTATCGATAAAGCTTTAATAGATATAGGATCTGACATAACATTTTGTGACCTTGAATGGTCGTTAAATCAAAGACCTTATTGACAGTTTGCAGCCATTTAAATTTGCTCTAGAGGCCCTATGCAGAAGAGATTCGACCCTGTTAACTGCTGAAACAACACTAAAATTAGTTTTAGAGAAGTTGCTCACTCATGACACGGTGTTAAATACTGAATTATCTAATGCATTACGTACAAGGATTTAAGAACGCTGCACTGAACTAACAGGAATATTAATATACTTACAGAATCCAAAGAAATATCATGAAGATACAAACCGAGCTGATGATACATGTACTATGCCAAAGAAAAAAGTCATACGATTAGAAATGAAAAACTTTTTAGAAAGATTTATTCAAGATGATAACTCTAACGAAAACGTGGAAGAAATAGTAGATTCACCATCACTGTAATAAGATTTGGCATTACAGGAAGAATTACAATTACAGATCCAGCAAGAAACGACGCGTTATACCATACATACTAAAAAAGAGAAAGATTTTGATATAGTACTAAAAAAGGAAATGACTGCATTTGAAAGTGAAGGAGTTCGAGGAGAATACTTGTCTGCTATCCGTGATTATTTGCTGACAATAAAGCCGACAAGTGTAGAAGCTGAAAGAGCCTTTTCGGCCGCAGGCTATATTTGTAGCTCTATTAGAAGTTGACTGGCAGATGACACAATTAACACTATTTGTTTTCTACGATCCTTTTTCTGGCATAAATATAAGAATAAGACTTGTATGCATTCTCAAATACCTAATTATTGTAATCTCAGTAAATTACGTAAGGTTAATTATGTAAGATTTTATAAAGTTACTTACTAGAATTGATCTATCTGTGAAAGTGAAATCTAGGAAGACTGAACCACCCTTTATGTGCCGTTAAAATTTAACAAGTTACCTGCACTGTATTAGATTTTTATTGTTTGCTCGTTGTCTAACTTGAACATCGGAAACAAAATTAATTTTATATATATGTTTTTTTAATAAATTACTTATAAGTACAATACACTCGATTAACTCATTAACAGTTAATTTCGACGGACCGGAAAGGGAAAATAATCCTGATTTGATCAATCCGGTCGGACCAGGCCGGATCCGGCTGGATCGATGGGAATCCGGTCGGATCCGGTCGGATTGAGAATGTCGGTACGAAACAACATACATACACTTCCTGATTGTAGAAATTGTATGTATTTATTATGTAATAAGGAAACATTATTTTACTAGTCAATGTTGTTTAAATATAAGGATATTGCTTTATTATAGATTATTATTTTAGTGGGTTCCGTGTTACGGCAGGTTACATGGAAAGCCTTGAAAAGGGTTTTTACTTATCTCAGCATATTATTCCTATAGTGAATTCATAATGACACAAGACGTAAAATTAATACGCTAATTCCTTACGCGCTGTTAGCATGGACTTTGCTGTCACAGCGTTACTGTCTATTTACAGACCCGTTACTATTTTATTAGACATGCGATGGCAGATAAATTAATAGCTCCACAGTAGTGCATTATGAAAAGGCAAATATCGCGCCTCCCTTGCACCTTCAGATCTCTCAACATCAACAGTCAAATACAAGCAGAATACATTTTTGCGCTTGATCCCACCTCCTTGTGCGTGACGCCAGCAACTCTAAAAAAAAAAAAATAAAAAAAAATAAAAAAAAAAAATTAAAAAAAAACAAATTAATAGGTTGAAATATTTTGCCACCTCTCAGAATAAAATTAAGAGGCTAGTATTTAAAAATAATATGCTTGCCTCACAGCGATCAGAGTACTCATGTAATAACACGAACTGCTGTCATAAAACTGCACGGGCGAGGTTCGATTAACCCTCCGGCTGACACGACATGCCCTACTTGCCGTGAGTTATCACATTCGTCGCTCCCCATCAAACACTCACTCACGGCCCCGTGCCATTTTAGTGGGTCATATCGTCTGAGACTCTTCCAATCAACCGTATTCCAAGACGTACTAGCACTGTGATTCTCACAAGGCGTTTGGCCCACGCGCATTTGAAAACAGCAGTTGACAATGTCGACCGAATTCCGTCAGACCTTGCTGCCAAGGAGCGGCGTAGTTGAATGCCTTACGCTCGTGTATAAGTTATCTACTTTGAAAATACATTTTGTATACCTATTTACGCACATAAAGCGTCGCAATAAAAACTTTTATTCTGTCTTTCGAGTCCGTAATGTAATTAATTTTTCTTTATTTAAAAAAATGGTTTAACTTGACATGATTTTATGCAATATAAGCAATATTTGCCGGTTGAATACTGTTTATCTTAAAACAGTTTTTGCAAAAATAAGGTATAAAAGGAATTTTCAAACAAAGCCTTGCTTTTTAACCTGAAGTTCCTCGAACATGGGATTTTCAACTTATGTATAAAGGGGTTTTTTTTACAATCCTGTATTAATATTGTTGTTTTAATATTCTTCAGCTAAGTAAAAAATACAAAATAAAATTCAACACCTGAGAATTATTTTAAAATTGTAATGCGAATTTGCTTTTTCCCAAGCATGAGTCGTGAGAGTTATTTCGCGAGTAGTCGTGGCATATTAGGTGTAAAACAAATAAATCCAGGAGGTTACAGATGCCACCAAAATCAATGTGTTTTCTTTTTACGAACGACATTTTATTGCTGTAGTTGACGTGTTACAGTGGAAAAGGCCATAATATCTATAATCATAGAGAGTATTTTAATTCATTTTCAGTATAGTGTCACCCAGATTTTCTTCCTGACATAACAATAGTTTTCTTGTAATAAACAACAGTTACATTTCACAGCTCGGAGTTATTTCAGACATAATAGTCTTCCATTCTAAAACTTAACCATAAATGCAGTCAGCTGTTTTACAAGTCATTGGTATTGCTTTTTTTTTTTTTAATAAAAATATAGCACTCATTACGTAACATTAAGGCTCCTGGTCACAATATATTTTCAATAGTTAGCATTTTCAAGTTATTTATTTACAATGTTTTAAAATATTCATTTCGTGTGTCTAATGACATTTACACTTTATGACTTTTATTGTTAAGGAATGTGACTGATTCAAAAAATTCTATACCAAGAACTCTAATGTGTGTAATATTCCACATTGAATTTAATGTACCTGTTATACCAGAACAAGTATACCGCTGCTTCCACTCACATTTAATGTTAGGCAACTGATGTCATTGCGTTTGATAAAAACTTGTCGAAGTGTGCGGTGCTATTATCATGTCAAACGAAAAGAATTAGAGTACGGTGCACTTCCTCCGATAAAATGGGAACAGACGCTCAAGATAGGCAGCAATCAGGCAGCCAAGTGAGTTAACCACTGAAGTTATGTACGCCGGAGTTTGATTCAGGAGAACAGACGCGCTTTAAGTGATATCCCTTATGATCGGAACATATATGTGCGTACTGCGAACAAAATGATTAATCAGCAATTGGGCGCAGGAAAAGAGTTCGTGCTGAGAACCGAGACATCTTACAGAAATTCACAAAGCCACTCGGATGGGATTATCTTTCGTGCATTTGATGTGCGTCTAGGAGGAATGGGACTTGTTGCAACTTATTGTTACAGGCTATAAAATTTCGTTACTCAAAGTGAAAAACCACAGACGAACCGAGCATGTCATGGAAACCGTGTTTTTGGACAATAAATTAACAATTCTTGTAGTTTTCCACACTAGGATAGATATCGTTAGCGCTGACCGCTACCGTGACATACTGAAGTGGTTGCAGAAGACATTAAGTCGATAACGACCTGTGGGTTTATATTTCTTGATCATTATATTGTAAAGTTTTGATAAGGATTCCAATAGACAGTCAGTATTCCTACCTATCGGAACCAACAAATATTGCCGACAGATGTTGAAAACGATATTCCATGGACATTACGAGGCAATGCTCGGGTTTTACGATCACCCCACCACGACTATTTTCCTTTCTTTGCCGTGTATTTCAGCAGGTTATATGAAGAATGTGAACACACAATAAGTGTGCACTAATTTATGATGAAATTAAAGTTATTTGTAGAAACCACACGTTTAAAGTAATTGGTTATTATAGGAATGTGCAGATTTACATATTTATTATTTATACGGTGTTTGTATAACAGTAGAGCTGTTTCGTTTATTAACACGTAACGAGGGATATTTTGAGTGAAATTTCTGGGGTTGTGTCACTTCATCAGTATCTCTTCGCGAAAGTAAAATGGCGACACAGTGAATGTTAATGTGTGTGATACAGGTTGGCAGTTGAGAAAATTACTCGATTTAAAGAAACTTATAGTTTCAAAATTAATAACGTCTATTAAAAAGTCAGATCATTCGTTAGCTAGAAGTTAATATAATATGTCATTCAAAGAAACTTAACTGTGACGCACTCCAAAGAAATTTATATAAGTCAATACGTACAGATTTGTTTTAATGATAAAATTAAAAATAATAATATCATAATATGAAAGAACTTAGTTATGATCAGAATACTATTATAGGTGTAAACAAAAAATCTTAAATAACTAAAAGCGTTTAATTACTCATTGCAGGTACACTCGAATTTCCTCTACCACTAAAGTGCATGGTGAAAATTCACTGTTTGTTCACAAAATGATATAAACTGCCCATTTATCTGTTTGAATGTTACATATAAAATCAAAATGGTTTTACACATAGTTGTTTAAAATATTATACTGGAAAAATCTCGAACGAAAAACATAGTGTTGAAAGAGCTGAAAATCTTTCAGCATAATCTCGCGGCCACTTCTACATCTGCAAAACATTTGGAATATGACACACAACACTACAATGACTATACGTCCAAACATGTACAATTGCAATTATTGGCTTTTAATAATGTTTTGACATGAAAGACCATAATTATTATTTTGTTTGCAAAGTTTTAGACGCCATGCCTGTTTGCAATAAACACGGTCACCCCGCTTCTATTTCGCCATGTTAAAAACTGAGCTTGCCAATCGGAAAAGCAGCTTTCGACGACACATTAGCTCTCCTGTACTCCCGATCGTCGAGAATCGAGACGTCAACTCTAACATGGAATACCGAACACCGGATATATTACAATGATGTGATTTCACGATCAGAAGCCGCGTTCATACAAACACGGATCCCGCTTCGAACAGATGTCTGTAACGCTAGACCACATTCATCCAACAAGTTGCATAAGGCACGTCCATTAGTGGCACTAAAGCACACTCACTTCAGACTTGAAATGGCACACAGTGAATTCCATTTCTTTGGATCATTGAAGACGAACTTGGGTTGACGCCGATTCATTAATGATCGTGAATATTAACATGCTGCCATGTACTGGCGTCGCAGTAACTTGATACAGCTTTCCACCGTGCTGGAGAACTGATGTAGCAAATGCTCGTGGAAGTATTGGGGCGATGTGAAAAACCATGTCATAAGGCATTACAATGGATTATATTTGTAAGTATTAGTTGAATAGATTTATGCAATGAGAGGCACTATTTATTTATTTAATTTATTTTAGTTGAAAGGGGTTTACTACCATAGAAATAATCTTTCCAGAGGAAACAAACTTCTGTTTCTAACAATTCACAAAACTCTGGCAATGTCTTAGTAGCATTAAGAATTATATTTAGAATTATACGTCATAATGGAATATATTAAAGCGTATTAATTTGTTTATAGGTGGGATTATTCTTTATTTTACCCCATACCATCGTCCCGTTCAAAAAATAACAAACTTTAAAAAAAGAAATGCTTTCATAATGTTGATATATTATTTTCAACAGAAAACAGAGCAAACGATAGGACATATTCCTAATTGACAGTGGTTGCCATTATTAGAAAAAAAAACCAACTCAAACGTGTTATTTTTCTTAAGAAAATTATTCAAGTACATAGAACTACGCATATCTCACATGTGTCACGAAAGTTATTAAAATTTAGGTGCTGTCACTATAATGCTTTCTTGTCACTTTGGAACTTCACCGTAAGTTTCCTTTTCTTCATGAATGTCTGTAATTTTCGTCAGTGTGAGGGAGACTCTTCAAGTCAATTTTTTTCTTATTCTTTCAGTGATAAATTTGCTTCTGAACAAATTTCTGTTTTTGGGAATTTAACGGTGATGTCAGAATCACAGCGAATGAAGAATGTGTTCACAGCTAATCCATATAAGAACTGACTTGTTACCTTACAGGGACTAAGGGGTAGAATACGCTTGCTAGCTGAGCAGTGATCAACTTCTTAGTGCTACACCGAATTACTTTTTTGCCAACAGCATTATAACAACGTAGATTGGATCGCAGAAAGAACACAATTTATGAAATAAAGTTTTTCAAATGTATGTACACATTCTGTGAAAGAGTTTTAAAAGAATTATTATACAGGAACTGTATTAAGACTATTTACTTATATAAAATTGCTGGTGTTTTGAAATATTAAACATAAACGAAGATTTTCGTTATTATTTGATCATGTGTTTTTTTTTTTTTTTTTTTGCTTATTGGCAGCAGGTGAATCAATGATGGAGATATGCAAAGAAGACAAAATTGGGTTACGTCATCAGTAATCAGTACTGAGATTTCGTATGTCCTTACACATGACGAGGGACTCTTGTCCGATAGATGAAGAAGTTTTATATCACAAAAAAACCCGAGGCCTCAACTTCGTCTCCGAAGAAGCTAAAGATGGAGCCTTAGCCTCCATCTTCACCCGTGAAGTTTCATGTTTTTTATTTTGTGGTATAAAAGTTCTTCATGCATCGGGCAACAGTCCCTCGTCATGTGTAAGGACAATTATCTGCGGTCCCTTTTTGCTGCCGAATATGGCGCAAATTATTATGGTTTTCTGATCGCTTCACTTTCCTTTTTCTTGAATGTTTTGATGCATGTAACGTTTTTTCTCTGAAAGAGACAGCGTAAAACCTCAGGTTGATTGCCACATCTCATTCCCAGTGATAGGCAGACTGAAATTGGCAGGTAAATACAG